>JANVCL010000006.1:30524936-30536049 GCA_026546855.1 Erythroxylum incrassatum
CGAGTAGTTCTGAGCAAAATGGTATGTTGCTGAAAGGCATAACTGCACCCTAAAGGACTTGAAGAAGTCAATGCAGAACAAGACTAATCTATCTAATTATTTAAAAATTTGGAAACTCAGCCTTGCACACATTCGTGTGGGGGGGTTGCCCTACTGAATTAGTATAATCCTTGTAAAGATAAATTGCATGCTCATTCCCCCCATTGCTATTTAGTACGATATCTCAATCACTTTAAGACTACAACTTTTACTGTAGAGAAGGAGGGATTGAAATAGTAGAATTACAAACAGTTAAGTTTTTGAAATACAATGTCTATGATGATGTTGGGCCCATTGACCCTTCAAATGATAGAAGGGCGGATACTATAGTTATCATATACCCGCTACTTATACAGTTAGATCTCGTGGATCTAAGCCTTTGTACCATGCCTGTACAAGAACAGGAACCCATTCCTGTACACACAAAGGTTCTTGGGGGTACAAATCTAATACAGTTAAGTAAATCCATTAGAGTGAGACGACCTTCTATCCCATCTAATTACATAGTCTATCAGGTGTACAAGACTATATTATTAGACATGTTACGGATCCAGTTACTTTTACAGAAGCTGTTTTTGGACCCAATGCGGATGTGTGGTGGGATGCAATGAATGAGAGATACAAGTCAAGGAGCATAGTAGGGTCTAGGAGCTAGTTGATTTGCAACGGAACTACAAATCCATTAGTTGTAAATGAAGTTTTGGACTTAAAGGATTTCAAGATAGAGTTCAACATTTTATGGGCCTACTCAGTTGCGTAATGATTCACTTAAAGAGAAAGGCTGACTTTATATTACCTTTTCTCTCATATCCTAGTAGGATACATTTTAAGTGATTAAGGCAATTGTAGCTCATGATGATATAGAGTTACATGTTGTCAAAACCGCTTTCCTGAATAAGGACCCTTATGAAGTGGTATATATAGTACAACTTGAAGGATTTCAAGATCCAGATGGAACTGGCATAGTTTGCACGTCATCTAGATAAATAAATAGCTTATACCAAACCTCCTAAAAGTGATACTTACAATTAATAAGGTTTGGCCTCTTTCTGCTTCATGGAAAATAGAAATTAAAAAATTCTTGTACTACGAGGTTAAGGGGAGCAAAGTTATCTTCCTATTATTGCATGTGGATGATATATTGCTCACGTCAAATTACTTGACCATTTTATATAAAGTTAAGCAACTTTTGGTCAAGAACTTTGATATAAAGGACCTTGGTGCAGTATCTTCTGTCCTAAGGATTCAAATTCATTGGGAAAGATCTTAACACTCATCAAATCTCTCGTAGAATGCATACATTAAGTATATTTTACAAAGGTTTAATACGGTTAATAGTAAATCTATCGTAGAACTCATCTCTCATAGTGAGAGATAATCTTTGGCACAGTATCTAAAGAATAAAATAAACAAAGAGGTTATGAGGAATGTTCCGTATTTTAGTACGGTTGATAGCCTGATGTATGCTCGGCTATGTACTAGGCAGGACATTACATTCACCATTTGACTGTTTGGTCATTATCTAGTTAATCCAGGTGTAGATCATTGTAATGCAGTCTAGCGGGTGTTGAGATACTAAAG
This sequence comes from Erythroxylum incrassatum, assembly GCA_026546855.1. Classification (NCBI taxonomy): domain Eukaryota; kingdom Viridiplantae; phylum Streptophyta; class Magnoliopsida; order Malpighiales; family Erythroxylaceae; genus Erythroxylum; species Erythroxylum incrassatum. Next base: position 30,526,557 of record JANVCL010000006.1, read on the forward strand.
GGAATTAAGGATTATATGTTGACATATAGCATAGTCAACAGATTAAACCTCTTAGGGAATTCAGATTCAAATTTAACTATGTGTCCAGATGATCAAAAGTCCACTTAAAGTTACAATTTTAAGTTTGCAGATGGTACAATGTCATAGAAGTATGTCAAATAGACACAGGTAACTTCCTTGACTATGCATGTAGAGTGCATGCTATGGGGTTGCTTCACATACGGTTTAGCTCAGAAACTTGATTTTTGAGCTGTCTATGGTTGATTCAGTGGCTAGACCCATTTGGTTGTACTATGATAATCTTCTTGTCGTGTTGTTTAATAACAACAAAAAATATCACATGGTTTTAGCATTTAAAGGTTAATTATTTTGTCATAAAGGTGTTGATACGAAAAGGTGACATTAAGGTTTGGAGCATTTAAGGACTGAGAAATTGTAAGTTGATCCTTTAATTAAAGGACTTTGCCCACTTGTGTTTGTGAAATAAGTATACAGTATGGGTGTTTTGACCTCCTTAGACATTGTTAATTAGCAGATCGTTATGTTTGCTCCATATACATTTGTACATTTTGATGTATTATGACAGTATGATAGTTTATTAATAAAGATGATAATCGTTTATTCTCAATAATACGTGTTATCATACATTGTCATAATATATGTGAAAGTCTTAAGATTTGTGTCAATCTTGAGTATTTAAAGGTCACTGGGCATATATACAAATTGGCCTTGTGCCTATATCATTTAGATGCATACAGTTTTAGTACGGGTATCCATGAAATTTAACATGACATAGGGGGATGTAAGTTTTTAATCTCATAAAGGTTCTCTAATGCAGTCTAGCATTCAGTTGGAGAATACAATGGTTTTCTCTAATGCAGTTTAACATTTGGTGAGAGAAAACAAGTTTTCTCTAATGCTGTTTAGCATTTGGTAAGAGAAAACAAGATTTCTTTAATGCAGTTTAGCATATGTGGTTTAGCATAAAGTTGGAAAAATCGAGACCTACAAATGAAGATGATATAATTTAGATCATAAAGGTATCATCCTAGTTTGCCACACTCCATTTTCCCATTCATGTTAGTGAGGTATTAGGTATATGTAATTGGATCTGTGTCGCACATGACAAATGTATTTGATATTTTCGATATCGAAAGCCTTGCAGGATAGAATGATAGACTTTTGTTATCTTTGGATCAAATGTTTTGTTTTTAAACCTAGTTGACTAATTTAGTAGCGTACTTAACAGAGTTTTTAAACTAGAGTCAAAAAACTGAAATTAATGCTTATCTAAAAGGGAGAATGTTGGATATTTTTGTCCTTTCCTATAAAGTTGGATAACTATTAATTGCATTTTTTGGTTTTTTATATCTTATCAATTAAGTTATGCAATTTGATCTAGACAAAGATAATAAAGTGGCCCAATAAATGATCTGAATCAATGGGTTGAAGTCCGTGTGAAAATGGATCCTAATTAGTGTGGACTGGACCCATATCGACCTTGTGATAGGAAAACTCGATATAGAAGCTATATATAAGGTCAAGGTCTTCTACAATTGCTCATATCAATTCTAAGCATAAGGATTCTCTGACCCGTTAAGAGAACTTACATTTTGAGAAAATTGTAGAAAGATTTAACCCGTGTCCCAGAGAGGTGTTCCCATAAACACGGTGGTGGATTCGCGCTCGTTTCGACTTCAGAAAGTTCGTTTGAAGTTACAGAGACCAAAATCAGGTATTCCACATTTCTTCGTGTCTTGCTCTTTCACGTTCGATCCGGGATACATAACTAAGGTACCGTTACGTATTACAAAGTGGTGAACACACGACAAGATAGTGAGAGTGAGATATGATTTAATAGCAAAGGATGACAATAGACTAGCAGAGGATGAACCACTGAGGGCAGAGGATGACAGTAGCAGTGAGCAATGATTGTGGGCAACGATAAACAGTGCGAGGGTGTAAATGTGGGAGAGGGTTGTGGTATGGCGATGTGAGTCCTATGAAAGACATCTGTGTCTCTGTGAACCACATAACATATGCGACTATGCCACCAATGATAGCGAGGGCTATGGTGGTGTGAGGGTGTTACTGGAATGCTAACACTAGTGACAGAGGCACAAATCTGGGGGGCATAGAGAGTAAGGAAGACATATCTAAGTGAGTTTTGAACCTTCTGATTCATTTGAAGCAAGTTGGGGGCGGTTTTGGGGCTAATAAGTTCTATTTTTGCAAATTTGTCCTCCAAAATTTTTATTCTTCCAAATTCAACTAGTGCTTATCTGATACCTTAAATACTGGGTCGGTACGATATTGAGGGTTTTAATATCATTTTTTGGCAACTATGATAAGCAATACATATCTTTGATTAAAATCCCAACTCAACTCGACCTGACCTAATTTTATTTTTATAAATTAAAAATAAAATAATATCGTATTCCTTATAACTATTGGGCTTCGATTATTTTCCTTATAACTATTGGCTTTAGGCTTCAGGTAGGGCCAATCTCAAGCTCAAAGGCTTGTATTTTGAAAAAAATAAGGCATGAGGCTTGGTCAAATCGAGCCTAATCGAGCCCAGGTTGATATGCCAACTATAGTTGTGGGTGCTCATGATATTCGTCTTTTGATTTGCCAACTATAGTAGTAGGTGCTCATGATATTCGTCTTTTGTGAATTTATGATTCACATATTTGTGACATAATTAATTAAAAGTATTATTTATTATAGATTTGTGACATAATTAATTAAAATTATTCTTTATTTAATGGGCATTTGTTTAACTAACATACATACGAGATAAAGTATATGTAATAAATATATCTTGTAAATGAAATTATGATGAGACCATAATTATAATATTCATATTATATTTACGTATTATTTCAAAATCATTGAAAATAGTAAATAACTTCTCATAAGTGTTGATGTATCATTTAACTGATGGATGTTTAATTTTTCAAATTTTTTGTCTATCGAGGGTCTATTCTAAACGTTTGGAAAATGTGAAAGATCACTTTAAATGCTTTGAAAAGTTAGAGTTGAAGTTGTATTCTGATATGAATATTTAGGTTCAAAATATACTTTTATATAGATATTATTAGAGGCCATATACCTGAAATTTTTGGTTCATAGTTTGAAAAAATTCTCTAGGGCTTTAAATAAAGTACGTTTTAAACATTTTATTTTTAATATATATATTTAAATTATTCAACTAAAAATGTCCAATTGAGAAATTGTAAAAATTATTTTTTAGCTGCACTCACAATTGTATTCTCCATATAAATTAATGACAATTTACATATGAAAATGATATCTAATATTAAGGTATTATACTTGTTCTAATCGTTTTAAAAATATAACATTGCCGTACCACCACATGAAAATATCATTTCTGTTTTATTTCCTATTCACAAATATAAGTATTGATCTCTTTTCTTTCCTTATTGTTGTTTTCATTGTATTAGAGTCTGATTATGGAAACATTAGGAGCTGCAAACAAAAAATAGATCAATAAATAAATATATATGAATAAACTTGAAAGAAAAATTGCAGTGAAGTTGGTAAAATTGGTGCTCGAAGTGTTAATCATTTTTTAATCCAAGATTTTACTAATGGGCTTGCTTTACAGAGATATCTGGCGATCTAATCATCATCTTCTTCGTACTTACATGAATTTCCTCAGTATTAAAGTTCTTTTATTTATTTATTTATTCATATACATTAAGTACCACAACTTTTTATTTAACTAATCTTAAAATTTTAAGAACTCATTTCAAGAGTTTTAGATGAGATAAATTTAGAATCCCAAGATCTTTCAAATTTTTATGCAACCTGTATATTTTTGTACGTAAGGAGTCGTTACATACTGATTAGTCAGCTATTAATTGATCACTGATCCTGTTTAGTATCAGATTCCCAACAACCTTAAATTTCTTAGTACTTTCAACTCCCATATTATTACTGGAAGTGAGACGTCCGTAATTAATCTAACCAAGTAATTAATCCTACTAAGGAACATACTCAAAGAACTAGAAGATCATCGATAAGAAAAATTCTCCTATTCTCTTCTTATTTGGTGACTCCAATTCAAGAGTCTTGAGTGTGGAGTTGAAAGTTGAAACCAATCATATCACTCCTAATTGTACTCTGTCAAAATTCTTTGATTCACGTTACACCATATAAAATATACGAGCCAGCTTCACTTGTGACCTGAAGGTTCACAATTTGGTCCACCGTTTGATTCAATTTCAAGCTGTTGGATTAAAAATCATTCATGTTTCGAGCAATCATTTCTCTTTAAAGCGTTCGCAGAAGGCAGTGCAAGGCCTACGGCTTTAGCTGTCTGGATTGTCGTATTGTTTTTTTATGACAAGCCTGTCAAATGGATTGTAAGGAGGCCAAGTCCATTGGATAGTATTAATTGCAGCATGGCCTTAAAATCAGATTCCAATGTCAGGGTATTCAGTAATAACATAAATGTTTCTTTAGCAGGTGACAAGTGGGCAGAAAGATTACATGCAGATGATTTTCTTCCCACATCAATTACTTCATTTTGGAGATTCGAGGTTGCATGTGCATACCTGTGGTGATGGTCCTTGTATCTCAAGATTTAGAAAATGAGACTGATATAGGATGGATAACAACATTATTTTACTTTTCTGCTTATAAATGTTTACTCAATTTAGTGCTAACTGTCAATATGATAATATTCGGTGCATTACGTGTGAATAAAAAGACACTTGTGAATAAAAAGGTCCAAAGAGAGAAAAGTTTTTTTTTTCTGAGAAATTTTAGCGAATACCTATGCAAGAAAAATATAAGAACCAACTTTTAGATAAATAACAATAAGAGAAATAGTGAACTAGAGGCTGAGTCTTAGATTAATTGGTAAAAACTAATTTTTTGTAATCAGAAAATCACAAATTTAAGTTATAAAAACAATTTCTTTATAAAAATATGCAAAGAAAGGGCTGAATACATTGATGATCCTCTCCTTAGCTTTGCGAGGGAAAGTCTTATGCAATGATGTATTGAACTATCAATTGATGATCTCATGATCTATTAACAATATTCAAAATAAGATAAAGTATATAGAAATCACCAACTCTTACAGATCTTCCCAAGTATATAAACTTATTGTTGTGGTATTGGCATTACAATACTCCATTGAAATATCTCCTTTTGCAACTAACTCTCATACGAAGTGATGACCAACTTTTTATTGAGATAAATTGGAGTTTATCGTCGTCATTGCAATAGTTGATCGACTGCTTCATGTATACTAAATTCTTCAACACTAAATAGCTTGAAAAGCTGTTATAGTAACAATCATGTATTCGGCTCTTTAAGATAAAAAAAGTAGTAGATGGTTGTTTTTTTGAGCTTCAAAAAATAGCTTTAGTTCCCATGGCCATGGTAAAAATATCATCCATTGTACTCTTGCGGCCATCAATGCAGTTTGATTATACCATATCACTAAAGAGTTAACTCTTTGCATTCCCTAAAAAATATGATCATATATATGTTGGATAATTTTGACATTTCCTATAAAGTTAGACAACATTTAATTGCAAATTTTGGTTTTTTTAATAACTTATCGGTTAAGTTATGTAATTTGATTCGGATAAAAAAAAATAAAGTGGCCTAAAAATGATCTAAGTCAATGGGTTGAAGTTTAAGAGAAAAATAAATCCCGATCAATGTAGATTAGATCCATATCAGGCTTGTGATAGAAAAGCCCGATATGAATACTATATATAAAGGTTAAAGTCTTCTGCAGTTGCTCATGTTGTTCATAAGCATAAGGATTGTCTAATCCTTTAAGATAACTTTCGTTTTGAGAAAATTATAGAAAGACTTTACTGCGTCCCAGTGAGCAGTTCCTATGAAGGCGGCAATAGATTCGCGTTCGTTTCGACTTCGGAAAGCTCTAATGAAGTTATAGAATTGAAATTAGGTATTTTTTGCATTTCTTTGTTTGTTTTCCTTTCACGTTCAATCTAGAATATGTAACTAAGATCTTGTTAAGTGTTATACGTGGTATCAGGGCAGTGACGTGATTGGGTGGTTAAAAATGAAGATTTTTCAGTTTTTCTCTACAAGGTTCTCAGAGAATAAAGTTTCGTTTTCGGTTTTGTTCTTGCTTATTATTGTATGAAATTGGTATAAGTGTTTAGCCTTTAAAAAAAGGTCAAAACGAGCCTGGGAGCATGAAAAATTGGCTCGAATCTTTCTAAAAATCGTCTTTTTTTGGCTGGGGGAAGACCATCGGTACACGCGCCTGACGAGTGAACAGTATCGCCCGTAGGGTGGTATGTTTGGCGTGTGCAACAGTTGTCGACATGTGTGTGGACGAGGGGCAAGCCACGTGTGCACGCGCTAGTCGATAAGCAAGAGTGGGTGCACATTTGGCACGTACAACACACGTACCATACTTGTTGTGGGCGCGTCGCTCTGTGGCGCGTCTACACGTCCTCCACACGCAACTGACGTTAGCGACTGATGTCATATTGACGTCGGCGCTATAGTGGATGCCAACGTCATCGGATGTTGCGCTGACGTCATGCTACTACAGTAACAAAAAATCCAAAATTTCAGATTTCCTGTAAGGGTGCCTCGAGGTGGTTTGGGCCAGTTTTCGGGTCTAGGAAATTCATAAGGTGAGGTTTTCCATTTTTCTAGATTTATTACATTAGTAATAAATTAAAGTTTAACTCAAAAAATGAATTAAGGCATTTTGAAGCCAATTTCAAGTGAATTTTTCATGCTTCGGACATTACATAAGAGAGATACTTCAAGTTTTTGTATCTCGGGTCTCATGTTCATCGTTCAGGATTGCATGATAGTTATTCGAAAAAGGAATTAAGACATTCTAAAGCCATTTTGAGTCAATTTTCATGCAACGAACTTGCCATAAGGGAGATACATGAGATTCTCGTGTCTCAAATAGTCGGTTCAGTGTTTGGTGACAGACGATAGTCGCTTCCAATGAGATTTTTTCGCTACGAAAGTCTCAAATAAAGTTTTCAAAGAATGTCTTCAGCATTAGTCTGTGACAATGAGACTGTGCAATTTGGTTTTGCATTTATTGATGTTACATTATCACATATCATATGCCCATAAAAAATGCGAGGATAACATAAAGATGTATCCCTTGTGTTTGTGGGCTTTTTGAGTGCTGATGAGGATGTAGTCACCACAGTGCCCTTTCGAGTTAGTATTTTGAATTGTTCTGCTTGCACATTGGGATGTATTTGGTCTCATTTTTGGTTATTCTATCTATAGGTGTTGACCTTACGTGAGATTTTGAGATGTGCATAAAGACATTAGATGGAGGAAAACCATTGCTTGAATGATTTATTCACCCACAGGTGGTAGTGTCATAAGAGTTGATGGTTTTTACTCTGATTACTTTTATGTAAAGGTCTTATTGCATATATTATGTATTCAGCCCACAGGTGTTTCATAATATGTCAACATATTCTCGACACAAATACTATTTAATAACTTTGAGTATCGCTGTTGTCATACATTTGTGCAGATCTAAGCATTGTCATTTTGCAGTCACCTTTTCGGTCAACAATATTAGTGCCACCATTGAAACCCTGACCGGTTTCAATACGAAGAAGTGGACAGAAGATGTATTGCATGCTATTGGAGATAGCTGAAATTGATATGGCCATACAGACGGATAAGTCATCTCTACCTACATTCATGAGCTTGAGAGCTCATAAAGCAACGTATGCAGCTTGGGATCGGTCTAACAGATTATATTGCATAACCATTAAGAGATCCATACTTGACCATCTACTTAGTGGACTTTTGGACACAGACATAGCCAAGGAGTTTCTTGGTAATTTCTCCTAGAGGTACACAGTCTCACCTAATGTTGAGATGAGTGCCTTGATGAAAGAATTGTTCTCCATGAGGTATACATGAGAATATGGAGTAATATAGTATATATCAAGAATGATCCATCTTCATAGTAGACTAAATATACTGAATATTCCTCTTCCTGATGTCTTTATAGTTCACTAGACTCTAAATACACTCCCTCCAGAGTTTAGTAATCTGGTAATGACATATTATTTGTTAATGAGGAATGGACTTCAATGCTTTGATTGCCCATTGTGTTGTTGAGGAGGAGAAACTCAAGCTTGCTACTCCTACAACTCTCGAAGCAATTAAAGGGAAGACAAATATGAAGCTCGCTAAGTTCTAAGGTAGAAAGACTAAATCTTCTCTACATGCTGATGCTGGTTAATCCAATGCTAGTAAAGGTTCTGCGGACATAAAGAAGCCAACAATATGGGGCCTAGAAAGAAAGATTGAGACCATCAGGTAACTCCTTGGCTTATCAATCTATGAATCTAATTTTGTGATAGTCGTATTAAGTTCTTTGTGACTAGATAGTGGAGCATCTACATCAAGGTGCTTCCATAATGCAGGGGGTTCATATCCAAGATAGAGCTAAATAAAGGGAGGGAGAAACTAATGGTCGACTGCAATGAAGAAGCTAATGTAATATTTATAGGGGATGTATGTATTGAACATTGTTGCAAGATTCATTTTGGTTTTTACACGACACATTTTATATGTGATCTTTATATCAATTTTGGACAAAGAAGGTAAACATTTTGTATTTAATGCTTTCGTTGTACAATTGTTGTTTAATGCAAAATATAATAGTACAATTTTTTTTGTCATATGGTTTGTATAGAATGTGCCTTACCCTGAATTAGATATATGTTTCTTCTTATCTTGCTAAACAAGTTAAGAAAGACGACCCTAATAAAGGATAAGTCATGTGTTGTGGCATAAAGGTTAAGCCACATTTCCAGAGCTAGGGTTGAGATATTGATTAAGGAACACATTCTCTCAATTCTAGATTATGATGATCTGGAAACATGTGCTGACTGTTGCAGGGGTAAGTTGACTAAAATAAGGATAAAGAGGCCAACTCATGTTTCCGGCTTGTTGGGTATGATGCATACGTGCACCAGAAGACCTTATACAGTTGCATTATGCAATTCCAAATGTATTCTTACATTTTTTGATGATTATTCCCATTACATTTATGTTTTCTTATTTAAAGATTGAAGGTTAATAACTAATTGGAAAAATTCATCAAGATAGTCAGATCTAATCGTGGAGGAGAATATCATGGAAAACATGGTATTTTAGGACTTAAAAAAGTTCATTTGCCAGATATATGGAATCGATTAGAATAATGACTTGCCAGGCAGTTCTGAGCAAAATGGTATGTTCCCGAAAGGCATAATAACATCCTAAAGGACATGAAGAAGTCAATGCAGAATATGACTAATCTACCTTGTAGCGCCCCTTATCGTAGAGTACCCACCGGAACACCTGTAGGTCATTCCGGTACATATCCTACAATAAAAGAACACTATAGACAAACACCACTATACTCCACATGGCATCACAATAATAAAACATTAATGAGAAATTGAAACTTTTTAAAACCAAA
>JANVCL010000006.1:30541370-30558431 GCA_026546855.1 Erythroxylum incrassatum
ATCAATAGATCGAAGTCCGTGGGAAAAATGGATCTTAATTAGTGTGGACCGAACTCATATTGGGCTTGTGATGGAGAAGCCCGATATGAAAGCTATATATAAAGATTAAGGTCTCCTGCAGTTGCTCATATCAATTATAAGCATAAGGATTCTCTGACCCATTAAGAGAGCTTACGTTTTGAGAAAACTGTAGAAAGACCTTATCCGTATCTTAGAGAGTAGTTCCCGTTAAGGCGACCGTAGATTCGCATTCGTTTCGGTTTCAGAAAGCTTATTTAAAATTATGGAGACTAAGATCAAATATTTTCCACATTTCTTCGTTTTTTACCCTTTTATGTTCAATCCGAGATACATAACTAATGCATCGTTACGTATTACAATAAATGCCTAGCCTAGTTAAATAAACGATTTTTAGTAGAAAATTCTTTAAAACATTTTAATACTTTAGAATAAATTTTAAAAATAAAAATTAGAATAAACAAAAAAAGAACTCGGCATTTCACCCGCGGATGTGGAGGGTAATTAACAGCCATTTAAGGCCCCAACCGATTCTGCACAGATCCAACCACCCATGGCTTCATCGTACTCTTCACCTTAAATTGCCACCGTCGTATTGAATTGAAACTACCTCTTAACATTGTTCATTGTTGTATTAAAATACTTCAGTTTTCAAGTTCTTTATTGCTAGCAAACGATTTTCTGATATTTGTCCTGTTCAGTAACAAGCGATTATTTTATATTACCGATTGTAAAGATTGATAAAAAAAAGTCTAACATACGCGATCTTTATTATGTCCGATCAATCACAATAATCAAAGAATAATGCAGAAAATAAACGAAGACACAGATTTATGTGGTTCACTAAAATATAACTACGTCCATAGGCGGTTAGTGTTTCTTTATTCACTGTGAATGTTTTCGATACAACGATACACTAGGAGAATAGAATACAAAAGGCATAACGAACGTGAGCCTGGTGTAAAGTCCAAAATATTTTATCAGGCTCCATATTTCAACAATCAGTTATTATTATAACTTAAATATGTAACCTCATGGTGATCATAAGTAGCAATTTTATTGATATTTCCGGAAACTCACCCTTTATGTAAAGATTAATAAGCTAATAAAAAACTTAGTAACGTTATTCCAGAATTGACAGGTTCTCGTCTTTTAACCTTAATTAAAAAAAAAAGAATGATATGGGAAGAGATGTTCTCCTCTTATATCCTTATTCTTCCAATTTACATCTTAGCAATAAATTAGTTTACCCGTTTCATTTACTTGTACATTTGTAGGAAAGCATTTTAGATTACATAGTGAATAGAAAACTGATCAAGATATGAACATATGGCACAAGTATCATTTTCCTTCTCTGTAATATCAAAAAGCATTAATGGCTGTCGGTTAGGCAGGTAAGAATCATGAACATCGTTGTTTTTTAGGTTTATTTAACCGTCTCAGGGTCTTCTTCATGAATATAACAGAATCACCCTTTGAAGTTTGTTGCAATCTTCTGACAAGGATTTGGAAATTGGAAGTATATGCATAAGCTGCGTAATACTAGAACAAGCAGTTGTATTTGCCAAGCCTGAAACCCTTGCAAGAATTAACAGAATGGCGACCTCTTTCTCACATTTCTCTAGCAAAATCAGAGTCACTACCTTTTTTATCTTGTATTCATGTCTTGCTACCGCTATTTCTACAAAAACTAGCCCGGAAGCCATACCCTTCAAGAAGATCTATGCTTTTGGTGATTCCTTTACTGATACTGGCAACACAAAGTCTCTATCAGGTCCTAGTGGTTCCAATTCTCCATATGGCATCACTTTCTTCCACCACTCTACCAACCGATACTCTGACGGTCGGCTTGTGATCGACTTTGTGGCTGAATCACTGTCCTTGCCGTTCTTACCTCCGTACCGTTACATGAAGGGCAATGGAGCTTATGGTGTCAACTTTGCTGTTGCTGGTTCTACTGCTATAAGTCACTCTTTCTTTGTAAAGAACAATCTCACTTTGAACATTACTCCAGAATCCATCCAAACTCAGCTTTTGTGGTTCAACAAGTTCATGGAGCGTCAGGGGTGTATAGGGTCAGCGTCTTCAAGCCCCGCGTGTAAAGCAGCTTTTGATGATGCATTGTTCTGGGTTGGTGAAATGGGAGTTAATGACTATGCATACACTATAGGATCTACTGTTCCTAACGAGACCATTCAAAAGCTTGTGATCAGCAGCCTCACTGGATTTCTAGAGGTATGAGCTTGACTTCATCTTCGATTAGTTTTTCCTTGCAAGTCTTCTGAAACAACTAGCCTGTATTCTGATAGCTAAGGTTAGAACCTTATCATCGACCAGAGTTCAAATCCTGTAAAGAGCATTGCGATACACTAAAAACAAACATTGGAAGCCTGTAAACTAATATCGGCATATATGATAAGGTTTAGCCTTATTGAATGCCACTTTGCTCTTGTTTTGAAGATTTGAAGCTGATATTCTTATTCTCAACTATTCAAGTCATCCTAACAGAACATTGGTGATGATTTTGCATAATCTATCGATCTGATTTCATATCGCTTCAATTTCGCTAAATTGCAGGAAATATTAAATAAAGGAGCAAGATATGTTGTGGTCCAAGGTCTTCCACCATCAGGATGCTTGCCACTGGCCTTGGTTCTGACTTCTGAAGATGACAGAGACAACATAGGCTGTGCGAAGAGTGTGAACAGCCAAACCCAAAACCATAACATGATTTATCAAGCCCAATTGCAAAACCTTAGGAGGCAATTTCCTGAAGCTGTCATTACTTATCTCGATTACTGGACTGCATATCACACAGTCGTGGAAAATCCGGCAAGGTACGGTTTCGAGGAGCCACTGAAAGCATGCTGTGGTTCTGGAGGCCCTCCCTACAACTTCCAAGTGTTTGCTACATGTGGTACGCCTTCTGCAAGCGTCTGCCAAAACCCTTCTCAGTACATCAATTGGGACGGTGTTCACCTCACTGAGGCCATGTATAAGGCACTTGCCAACATGTTTGTCAATGGAACATTCAGTAACCCTCCGTTTAGAGAGTTGTTGGCTAAGAAACTGCGTGGAGATTAAACAATTTGTAGCTTTTTCAGTTAGAACACAGTATCTCCGGTCTTCGTGGTTGAGGTTTTGGTTCAAAGAATATTTAATCGTGTCGGTTTACTATTAACTACTGGCACGTAAGTTTTTCAAGATCAAATAAAAACCATATTATGACATTTAGCATTATGAAAAATATAATAACTTTTATTTTGATCCATCTCAATAAGTTATACCAGCAATTCACAATCTCATAAGACTTGAAGTCTGAATATAGAAAAACAAGATCCTGGATATCCTCCTTGGTCATACTTCATATTCCAACTTGAATTTACAGAGAAATAAACTTACCAAAATGAAAAAGTACACAGAACATAATTCATTCACTTGAAAAAGGCAATTTATCAATTTCCATAAAAAGTTTGAGAAAAGCCATAACATTTAACAACAATGCCTCTATTCTGAACAGTTTCCAAGGAGATACAATGAATTATGAAAACCTCATCAGGCTTACACAAAAACAATGGTTGGCATTTTCTTTCTCTATACCTGATTGCACCTGCTCAAGCTAGATCAAGTACTCGTAATACATCAAGAACAGAGCCTCCGGGATGTCTTTAGGGAGGCTATTTATATAGAGGTAGAAGCGGAATATATCATCCTTCAACACAGTTTTTGTGTCAACAACATCAGTACTGCATGTTAGAACCCATAAGTCACCAGAATTGACTCTTCTAAGACTACCTCGGCAAAATGGACAAGACTCATGCCTTGTGTTCCTGGATATCATCTCATGCTTCTGTCATGTCCTATGTTAAATTCTGAAGAACATAGAAATGAGAAGGAAAAGGGTACTTCACATACCAGTCACGGTAGCAATTGACGCACATTGTATGGCAGCAGGTTGGCACGACCATTTTTGTGCAAGCCTCCAAGCAGATGCCACATTCATCTTCCCTCTCCTGATCCGGATCCAGAAGTTTCAGCCTATCCTCTAATCTCTTCTTTATAGCCATCTCCATGCAGTGACCTTCTTCATGAGTCACTTTCAGTTCCGTAAAGTAACCATGAAGTTGTTGCAGTGACGGGAATATAACACCTGCCATTTGGAATCAGCCACAGATTGAATAATCTCTATGCAACAACCATAAAAGCTAGATTCTCGTGAGCACTCTAACTTGGAACTACTTAACTTTAGGAGAACTGGAAGCTCAAAATCTTGGAAGCAGATTTCGTTACTGATATACGCTTATCTAATAAATACATACATGGGCAACAAGAACAGAGGTATTAGAGACAATCTACGCACCATAGAACTCCCCAACGGTTGCTTTCCTACCCCATGAAGAGATCTTTGGCCTCCCATCTGAATATATCTGATATAATTTATTGTCCAATACAATCAAGGATTTAGAAATTATTGAAAAAGTGGAGCAGGAAAAGAAAACGACAGGAAACAAGAGAAGAGAGAACAAGAAAAGAAAAATATAATTCAACCATTCAGTCCATAGGGATTGCACGAGGAAATAAGTAATGACAAAGGAGTGTGGACCAACCTTATATACAACAATATGAAAAAGGTTTAAATATCTTGATAGCAGACATCTGCAAGAGCAATCCGACCACCGGAGTAACAAGAAGAAAATAGGAGCCCAGGGTTTGTAAACTAGTTTCATCTGAACACAAAACTCACCCTTGGCTCTTGGTATAGATGCTGCCCTGCACGTAAAATTCAAGTTATACCCACAAGTAACAGACAGAGCCCCTTCCAAGTCAAACAAAGGAGAAGAGAAAAAGAGTAAAGCTGAAGAACTGTAAAACCCATCAAGAAAAACATATCCAATCACAAATTGCGAATAATTTCAGAGAATTACTCCATCGCATAAGGGCATTAGTGATACCAGAAATTAACAGAAATGAGATAAAATGAGACGCACAACAAGAGAAGAACGCTTACAGCACATTAGCGTGTTGGATATCAGCTTCAAGCACCTTGACAGAGTCTTGGTAAGAGTACCCAGAAGCAAGTTCATAATAATCCATAATCGCAGTCACTTTTGGCCCTTAGAACAGAAAAGATATATAGGAGGGAAACGGTCAAATAAATAAGGAAAATAGAAGTTGGTCCAATCTAACTCCTATACTCATAAAGCATTGAACTTTCTTGTTAGTTGAACAAAGGCAAGGTAGAAAACGTAAGTTCTTGGGAGTCTAGACTCTCTAGAATGTGTCGTTCGTTTTGATGTTTTCTAAAGAACCCACCAAATCGTCCAAAAGTAAATTGCCCCATGTGATCCTACACAAACACAAAAAACATGAAGGCTGTCTTCTTTCTTTGTTTTATAATTAATTTTCGGTTGGTTATACATTACAATCTTATGCAAGTATTAGTGCTAGCTTTAGAATAATGTGTCTTGGACTCTGTTTACTGTTCAGTTGGCAAACTTACTTCTTCTTTGTATATCTAATCATAAGGGCGTATAAAAAATGATACAGAAGTCGTTCAATTCAAGTTTCATATTCCCACTGTACTTGTCATCGAGTTGGATATAAGTGCTACAAAAATCACAAAATCTACAACTCGCCAGCTTTCAGGATAGGATTTCATTCCTCTGTAGCTAAGAAAATGTCAAAAATCTTTTTTCTTTAAGTTCCAAGAAGAAATTTGCAGTCTTTCTGATTCTTAATCACTACTGACTCTTACCCTTCTTTTGGAAGGTTCTGAGTAGTTGGTAGATTAGGTTTGTGACTGCCAGAGCTGGCCTTGCTTGCTCTGAATGGATTTTTTACTACTAAGAATGAAGGCAGCTGCTGCGGCTACAGGAGAACTGGTTACTTGTTGGTTTTTTATTTTGAATATTCGTAAGTGTTAGTGGCAACGGTGGATATATAACAAGAGCAAAAGACATATCCATTGCTTGGGTATGGTTGGTCTTAAGTCATCTCAGTATTATTTGTTTTTTTAAGATAAACCACCGGTATTTGAATTTATTGGACCGACTAATTCGATTCGAGACGTAGTTACAACTAAGGCTCTTTGTTCCTTCCTACGGATATGTTTAGTAGAGATTAAACCTGAGAGCTCTTTCCACAAGCTCAACCTGCGCAACTAACTGAGCCACAACCCGTAGTTCAGCATTATTTGTATAATACAACACTTTAACCACTTTAGAATACAAGATCTTTTTCAACATTCGCCCGGAAATGTAGGGACTTGACTTTCAAAGTTGAGCAACGACCAGCAATAGAAGAAGATTAGAAGACCTTGAAATGGTCAATCGTTAAAAAATTAAATGGATCCAATTTTCACTTAAGGGCTTATTTGATTCCATTCTATGTTTTTAATTTTCAGTTTTCAGTTTTCATTTTAGTTTTTTATTTTTAGTTTCTTTCAAATAAAAACAAAATTTTGGTTGTTAATATCAATACAGTTATACTTTTATTACTAATATTAGTTGCATATTATATAAAATTTAAAAATAAATTACTTTAATTAATTATATTTATTTTTAATCTTATATAATATTTGTTAATAAATTATTGACTGAAATTATTTTATTTATTAAAATAAAATAATCATAAATTAGATTTAATTTATAAAGTAATATTTATTTTAATTATTAATTAAAATTTTATTTGAAATTTAAATATTTGAAGTTATTTCATAATTAATTATATTTATTAATAATTATTAATTTAATTACAAAAACAAATAAATTATTCAATTTTAATTAATTAATTATAATATTAAATTAAATTACTCATAATTTTTATTATCATAATTTTTAGTAATAGCTAATTTATTAAATAATGAAATAATATATATTTAGTTGATAGTAAATCAGATTATAAAAAACAAAAATATAAAACAAAAACAAATTTTATGATTTTTATAAACTTTAAAAACTAGTGGAAACTAAAATTAAAAATTAAACCAAAAAATTAAACAAACAAAATTTTTTCAAAATATGAAAGCAAAAACAAAAGGCCAAAAAAATAGAGACAAACATACATTAGTTTTCAATTTTGTAATTCGATTTATTTTAATATTCTTTATTATTAAAAATTGATCGGTTTATTAATTAGTTGGCTAATTTTTGTAAACTAAAATAAATTAATTTTATATTTTTGATCTCAAATTGTATTTCAACTTTAACTAATTTTATATTTTAAATCAGACATTTGTGTTTTATCATTTAATGTTAAATCTTATTTTTAAAATATTTATAATGACAATAACCCTCTTCGAGAGTGTTGTCAACCTCACATTTGCAATTAGGGAGCAAAAATGGCTTGGATTCTAATGCCATCAGAAGAAATAAGAGCACATTCGAATTCTTTTTTTTATAATTTAGATGGAATTTTAAACATGAAGATATTTTATTCAAAAGTCAAAATTAAATCTAATTTAATATATATATTATTTCATTTGATAAAAACACTTAATTTCATATTCAAATTTATTAAATTATTTTCGGATTCAAATTGAATTTTTAGGATTCTAATAGCTCAACTTGACTCATTCCAATCTGTAGTTGTGTAACGTATGAGAAACAACTTGGGACTATTTCATTCTGTTATATAAACTTGTTTTCAATTTTTAACCAAGATACACATTGTTCTTTTTTCAATTGGCTGAATCGCCAATTCTTTTTTCAGTTTTTGACCAATATGCATGTAAGTTGCTTTGTACCACTTTTTAAAAAAATCAGTTTAGTTGAATTTTTTCTATCATAATTATTCTTTTTTACTTAATGGTTGTTGAAATATTGCGTTATAGATAAAGATGACAATGAATCGGGCCAGATCTAAGCCCGAGGCAATGGCCCCAACTTGATATGGCTCGCCCAAGTTTGTTAAATTAAAAATATAAAATGATGTCGTTTACATATAAGGGTTGGACATCATGTCATGCCACCTGAGCTAAGCCTACGCAACCCAAGCCCTAGCTTGGTTTAAGGTCAGTTTTTTAGAAATTGTGGCCCGAGACTAGCCTAAGGCTTAGTCAAACTATTCTGCCTTATCCCAATTTGTTCTCTTCTTGTAACTATTTTGTCAATTATTCTGCCTTAATTTTTCTTTTAATTTGACATTTATATAGGGTTAATTACTAAAAAAAGCTCAAACTTTCTTCAATCTTTCAATTATAGCCCGAATTTTAAAAAGTAACAATAAAATGCTCAAACTTTCAATTTTTTAATTCTTACCCGACTTTAGTCTTACCGTTATATATGCTGACATGGCACAACCACATGTTGATGCCCCTCACTAATCGAACACCTTAGCTAGTTTAGGAGAAGATTGTCTGATTAGCGAAATGACGTCGTTTAGCTTTGATAGTAAAACGACATCATTTCAATTAAAATCATACCTCCTTTCTTCTCCCTCTCTTCTATGTCGATCAATGCTTAAAACTCTCAATCTGAAATCTCTAATCTGTAACCTAAAATCCACCAAATATCCCAAGTTCATAAGAGAGTGAATTTGTGTGTTAGTGCTTCTTCTATTGCAAAGTTATTTGCTTCATTAGACTAACAATCATTCTCTGTTATTTCGTGTGTTGGTGCTTCATAAGAGAGTGATTTCTTCATTGGGTAAAAACTGAAGATTTCATCGCCGAACTTCCTATGGCGCCGACTAGGGTATGATTGGTCCTCTCTCTCTTTATTGATCTTTCCACTTCGATTTGGTTTTTGTATGAAATGGTGTATTGTTGTATTAAGGTTTCAAATTGGATTGTGCTAGGGTTCCGAAAGCACAAATCCAATTTGTTATACTAGGGTTTCAATTTGGATTTGTGCTTCCAAAAAATTGACTTGTATTATACTACAGTACTCGGGTTTCAAATTGGATTGTGCTAGGATACAATTTGTTTATTATTGAAAAGGCGGATTGACTTATATGTGTACATAGCAAATTGAACAACGAAAACCTTAAATACTCCTACGCTTGGTTTTCAGTATGAAATGCAAGTTGAATAAAAAAATCAGAGTAACTGAATGCATAATGGTCAACTTGCATTTCATCTTGGTGTTTAATGAGAAATATGATTTCTATTTGGCTTGTTCTATGCTCTAATATTTAATATTTGGTTCAACTTGCATTCCATTTGGTAATTACTAAAAAATATTATTTTTATTTGGTAATTATTGAATACATTCCATTTTGTTTGCCTCAAAATTTTGAGTGTAGTTTCTTCTTTGTATGTTATGGATACATCCTTTTTTTAAGTAGTACATCCACAAATTGACTAACTTACGATCGTTTCAATAAGTGAGACACCTAAGTTGTGAAGTATTGTGAAAAAAATTCAGGAAATTTTTTAAGGTATATTTTTGTTACCTTTCCATCATTTTAGTTTGTATTATTTTGATGTAGTACTAGCCTTTTATGAAGCTCCTTGCATTTGAAAATATTGGTGTATTATTTTGATGCAATCATACTATCCTATTTCTGTGCACTGTTAGTTGTTGCTTCTTTTTTTCCTTCTTGTAATATTTATTTTTTTGTATTTAGTCACAGTTTGCCTTTGTAGATGTTGGTCAATTTTAACTTTCATTATGATGGAGTGTTGGAAAGGCAGGAAAATAAATATATTGGGGGTAAGATTAAAAGAAAAAAGAATGTGGCTATTGATGAACTAAGCATGCTAGTTCTAAAAGGGATTTCTGAAGATAAAAGATATAGAGTAATCTCTATGTTTTACAAATTTCCACATGAGCCCATTAGAAGCTTGATGGAATTAGGCTTAAAGCATGACAGGGACATGTCGGATATGCTGAAAAAATGGAAGAATTGAATTGTCAGAATGTTCAAATATACTATGATCATGGTTATGAGAATCTTGCAACAGATGACAAGGGGTCAAATTCTTATGATGAATTGAAGCAAGATGAGTGGTTGTTCCAAGTTGAATTGGAGCAAGATGAGGACTTCAATGTTATGTAGGATAATGATTCTGGTGATGATTTAGTTGATGAGGATTTCTTTGGAATTGATGATGAAGAATATGTTAATGCTAGAACAAATGAGAGGAGGTATGTGAAGATTTCGCAAAGTGGGTTTGAATTCGACAATGTTGTTGATGGTGTCGGTGGAATTGAAAACAGTTTCAATGAAGTTAGTGATCATTCAAATGATATCGGAAGAGCAAAAAGAAGTTCGCAATGTGCAAATAGTGATTATGATGACAGTGATGATGAAATTCAATCACCAGTTCCTAGTGATGATGAAGCATCGATACCAAAGAAGAAATACATTAGTTTTAGTCCAAATTTTGAAATGATGGATTTTAAGTTGGAAATTGGAATGAAGTTCAAAGATGAGAAGCAGTTGAGGGAAGCTATAAGGAAATATGCAATTATAAATGGGTATAATGTTTCAATGGTAAGTTCTGGTGTACGAATGGAAGTAGTTTGTGATGCACATTGTCCTTTTCGGGTGTATACTAGCTAGATGGGAAATGAGAAAATATTTGTTGTGAAGAGAGTTGAAAACACTCATACCTATAGTAAAGTGCAGAGGAATAAGCAAGCTAGCCAAAAATGTATTGCAAATGAATTCAATGTTATAGGGCTAAGTGAGAAGCAATTACTATGCTTTGGGGATCAACGGAAGGTCATTATGCGAAGTTATGGCCTTATGGACATGAGTTAATGTGAGTTAACAAAGATGGAAAGTTTATTATTGAATGTGATTTTGATGAACAAGCTGGGAGACCAATGCTCAAAAGATTTTATGAGGGTTTCAGAGCTTTGAAGTATGGTGGTTTTCTTGGTGGATGCAGGAAAATTATTGAGTTAGATGGATGTTTTCTAAAGACTTTCCTTGGTGGTGCATTATTATCTGTTGTTGGTCATGATGGAAACAATAAGATGTTTCCTATATGTTAGGCTGTAGTTGAGGGAGAAAACTACCAATCATGGAATTGGTTTTTGAGCATTCTTGCTAAAATCTCCACATAAGCAGAAATTCATAGACTTTCGTAAGCGATCAGCAAAAGGTAAACTTTAAATATCCATATATCTTATGTTCATTTGTTTATGTGATCAACAATTAATTAATTTATGTAACTTTTTTTTACAGAGTTTAGTGGAAGCATTAAAGAATTTGTTTTCCAGAAGTTGAACAAAGAAAATGTGTTTGTCATGCGTATGCAAACTGGTCTAGTGTTCATAAAGGGCATACGTATAAGACTTTGTTTTGGAAAAAAGTGAATTGGACAACGCAAGTTAATTTCGATGAGGTTATAAAGGAGTCGAAAAGTTTGTTAGTGAAGGCTTATGAGGATTTTAAAAGTAAGAATTCGAAGACATTTGTGAAGGCCTTTCAGAGACTAAAATGTGAAATAGTACATAACAATATTTCAGAGACGCTTAATGGATTCATTTGTGAAGCTCATATCAAAAGCTTGATTAGTACGTTAGAAGACATTTGAGTTTCTTTAATGACTCAGATACATGAAAAAAGGGATAAGATGATGAAGTGAACAAATGACATTTGTACTGGAGTGAGGAAGAAATATAGAGGTAACACAATAGGATGCAAGACATTGTATGCTCAGGACAAATGGAAATTTGAAATTTAAAGTCAGTATCTTAGCAGATAAGTACATCGTTGACTTGTAAGCACGAACTTGTCAATGTAGATTATGGGATTTAACCAGGATTCCACGTAAACATGAGAATCAATGTTATCTTATCAGAGGGACGATATCGATGCTTATGTGAATCAATGTTATAAGCATGATTCTTATTTGAAGACTCACCAGTTTGTTATGGAATTCATTAGTGGTCCTAAGTTTTGGCCAAAGACCGAAAATCTTCAACCAATATTACCTCAACTGATTAAAAAGATGTCTGGAAGACCGAAAAAGGTAAGAAAAAAGGATTACACTGAAAAACTTCGCAATCCCAACAAATTGACCAAGGTTGGAGTAGTTATGATGGGGAATAATGGTGGGATTAGTGATTGTGTTTGTTTATGACTGGGTTCCGAACACGGATGGTCCGATAAATTGGAAGATTTGACATAGAAGTGTCCTTTATGTGCTGATTGTCAAATTGCTTGCTATTACTGTGTTTTATTGCGTTGTCTCTACTGTAACAGACTGTTTTATATTGACTGTGATATATTGGATATATGCATTTCATACACAAATGCATGAACGAATAATAACAGTTGTGACCAGAGTCGCCACTGATACTGAAAAAGAGCCTTGAGCTCGAAGGGAGATAGTGCATACCCAGAGGGCTCTCCTACTCCCTAGACGCGTCTACTGCCTACAGTTTACTGTTTAAGCGCTCGGTCACAACACTATAATAAAATAAAAAAGTGTCACATATGCATTGCATACATTTTGATTGAATACAGTAAATGGGAAAAAGGCAAGAGTGCCTTATACAATTGTGATTTGCTTCTTTTGACTGTGTTATTGTATATACTCTGTAATTTGCTTGAGTGATGCATGAATTGGGCGAACCATTGATGATGGTTCCTCACTGAGTTCGCAAACTCATCCAAAATTGCAATCTATTTTTCAGGATCGAGAGTAGCCTCTTAGCTCCAGAGAGACTGTAGAGCCTTGTAGATTCAGATTGGCGAGAGAAGCTATGGCTCACAGGTCGGTCAGCTGGGATTCTTTTGGATGACCTCTAGTTAGGACTGTTACTTTTGTCTTGTTTGTATGTAGTAGTTGTGTAAAGTTTTTGGAGGATTGTACAGACAGATGAAACTAACAGTTTGTAAATTACTGAGTTTGATGATATGCAAAGGAAACAGTTTGGTTTTAAAAAGTTGCAATTTAATATTAATGTTTTATTATTGTGATGCCATGTGGAGTATAGGGATGTTTGTCTGTAGCCTCTCTTATCGTAGGATATGTACCGGAATGACCTACAAGTGTTCCGGTGGGTACTCTATGGTAAGGGGGTGCTACAATAACAATATAGTTCAACTACATTAACTATTTTCCTATTTAAACTACTTAAAAATCGTGCCATAGTGGCCTTCCAGTTCTCCTCAATGTTAGCCCAAATCATAGCCATCTCCACCTCCTTAAAATAGTCATCCATACTTCGATTTACTTGATTCAAAGTCTGCAACCTGCGATAAATCTCCCTATAGTAGTAACTAGGTACTTATCTCCTTTTCATGACAACCTTTAATTCTTCCCTCATCTCTATCGATCTCTACCAATTTCTCTTCCTACCATTAACTAATTGATTCCACTAAGTTAACGCATAGTTTGTAAATTTAGTACCTACCAACTTCAGCTTTTTCTCCTCCGAGAACTTATGATAGTCGAGCATTAGCTCTGCCCTCTTTTCCCACTCTAGGTAGGCCTCTAGAGTAAGAATGTGGGTAAATTTAAATTTATGCTCCTTAGATCACTGCCTAATTTTCCTCAACCTCTACATGCACCTCTAGGTCGCCTATTTTCCCATCGAGCTCTCCCAGCATCTTCTGTAACTCAATCGTACTGTCTTCCCCACTCATCATCAACATCCCCATCTCCTTCCTCATGTGCATTCACTCTCACACCCCTAACTCCCACGTTATTTATCTCATTCTTCCACCCTCAATCCTACCCAATCGATTATCCTGTTTTGTCAACGTCACAACCAATCCTCTTACCATCTCCTGCAACTATTGTATTTGAGTGAATAGAGCTTGGTTTTGCTCAATAGTCTGGTATTATTACCTGTGTTATCAGCCATATATGCAAGTGTGCTAGTGTCCTCTTGTGACAAAAAGAATTTCACTCGTGTTTACGCTCAACGACTGTTACCCGATACTAGTCTCACACACTTTGCCTTTTACCTCTCAGTGCCCTCACTTCTTAGTTCGATCTTCGAACTCAACAAACTCAATCAAGTAATGACCACACTCGTCAAATTCAACAATCGGGGTAATATTGTAGGAAAGGACAAGAAGGATCAATTCATAAGGGAATATTAACTATGGTGATAGCAAAGGTTAAAAGAAAGAAGTAATTATTATTAAAACTGTTGAGATAATAGAGGAGGAGTAGGTGTGAATCAAGAGAACAAAGGAGGAGTAGACATGAATCTAGAGAACAAAGGATGCTTTTGTTTTTTTGTTTTTTTTAAATCAACGAAATAAAAGATAGCTTACCGGAGGTTAGAAATTGGCTCTGATACCAACTGATGTGGAAAAAATAAACAGATAATATCCTAAAGAAAGCTGACGTCCAATAGATAGATAAAAAATCTCTAAGACCCAGCAAACATGACTTGAGAACCTAAGGTATATGAAACCTTAGACCCAGAAAGATGCGGTTTAAAGAACCTTCGAGAGTTGAATGCCACGAAGGATGATCATGCCTTCAATAAGTTCAAAATTGAATGTAGAACTTGAGACCGACAAACTCACAAACTCACAAGAAAATTGTTTTCAATTAATCAAAGAGAAGTGTCATCCTTACAATGGAAAGAGGTATTTATAGTATAGGAGTATGCCTAGCCATATAATGTAAAATATCTAATTAATTACGAACATGGTATAAAGACTAAATAGGAAAATTAATTCAAAGAGCAGTATTTGGGATAATTTTCTTTGAAGCTCGATTCTCTACCAAATTTATTCCCACACTTAGTCCATACTTGTTATAATGTCCCAACTGACATAATGGGACACTTCCTCCTCTAGTTCGATACCCGAACTCTTCATTTGAATATCCCAAATCAACCCCGCCATTGACTCCTTAATTCTCTTAGCATGAGCTCAAGTTATTGGTCCAACTGGCACATGTAGAGGGTCTCGTTACCTTATCTTGGCCTTGTTCATATCAAAGGTTGTTTCTAATTGACCCACATGAAAAGAAAGAAAACAAGAGGGAGAAACATAAATAGAGAGAGAGAGAGCTAGAGAGAGAAATAAAGAGAGAGAAAAATAACAATAATAATAATAAATAATAATAATGTAAATATTAGTAGAAGGAATAATAATAATAATCATAAAAAGAATAATAGTATAATAGTAGTGGTAGTAGTGATAGTAGTAGTGGTGGTGGTAGTAGTAGTAGTAGTAGTAGTAGTAGTAGTAGTAGTAGTAGTAGTAGTAGTAGTAGTAGTAGTAGTAGTACTGCTATCATTAGTAGTAGTAGTACTGCTATCATTATTATTACTACTATTATCATCATTATTATCATTATTATTATTATTGTTGTTGAAGATAAACAGAGAATAATATTTTTATAGAAAAAAGTCAAATTTGGTCTTTCAACTTTAATGTTGGGTTCTTAACTTTTTAGCTTTGCTAAATTAACCTTAAATTATTTAAAATTTTTCATTGGACCCTCTGTTCACTAACACATAGAGTTTGTGATGCATGTGTTTACTCACGTGGCCATATGTCAATTTCCCAACAGTTTTTAATGAGTTATTACTTTTTTTTGTCTTTTAAACCTAAATGATTGCCTTTTAGTTTGAAGTTGATTGTCTTGTCATTAAGCAAAATGCAATTGTTTTGTAACAAAATGATTTCATTTTAAGTTAAAATTAATTATTTGGTCATCTACCAAAATGGAAGCATCTTGCAACAAAATTTTATGTATTTTGTAAATAAAAATGGAACTTTTTTGAACTAATGCAAAACTTCTATGTTTCGTAAACAAAAAGGGTAAAGAGAAAGAAAACTCACTACAATAAAGGAGTGGAGGTTGCCTATGATAAAGGACCTAAAGCAAGCTATCCGTAACAAAGGAGTGGGAGGAGAATTTTGTTTGCATGTTAGTTCATGACAGCCGTAGACTATATAATGTTTTAGTGGGTGGTTTAGTATATGTTTAATAGTTAAATTAAATTATTAATGCATGTTTAGGTTAGATTTCGGTTATTTAGTTAGATATTTGTGTTTTGAGTGTTTTGAGGGTTAGAGAACACTTTTGAAATTCAATTTTATATTTTTGAGGAGCCTTGATGTGTTTGCTAGTGTTTCAGCACAAATATAAAAGAACAGAAGAGATTCAGGGAAAACCTGAAGGAGCAACCAGGCCCACGATCATGGGCTAGATCGTAGCCCAACCCACAATCATGAAGTAGTAGGAAGGAGCCACGATCATGGCAAAATAATCATATAATGCCACGTTCGTGGCCTGCGTGATAGAACACGTGGACAGCCTCTCCGATTTAAATTTTCGAGGGAATTGTCGAACCTTTTGGACTCAGAAAAGGCCCTAAAGTTGCCTAAATTAAAAAACCTATAAAATGGTTAATAAAGAAACCCTAAGGGAGCTTCACTTCTGCCATTTTTGGGAAAGCTTCAAGGAAGAGAAGAAGAAGACGAGAGAGAATAGCAAAGAGGATGCAGGTCTTCCGACATTGCTACCTTCCCATGTTATCTGATCCAAGTTCTTTCTTCTTTCTATCTTTATTTTCGTTCATTGAATGTATGAGATGATGATGGACCTTGGATTGTTGGTGGTGTTATAACTTTCCCTTCGGGATTTTATCTTGATTCAATGTTAATATAGTCATTTTTGTGTTATTTTGATTGGGTATTGTGATTAATTACGAAACTTGCATATTGTGGTAATAAAACAAGAGGGTGACCTGAATAAAAATGATTGGGTTAGATTAACAAGAGTGAAGTGATCCAATAGATCACGTGATTAATCATATCGGTTATTGTGCGAAGAGAAATTGATGTGAGCAAGAGTAAGGATCTTGAGAAGATGGCGAACTCCAAGCCTATTGGAGGAGAGTTTAATAGAATTGAGCTCAAACTAATCTATTTAACTCAAATCCTTGGACCAGATACATTTGGAGCTTGAAGACAAGAAGATTTGGGCTATTTTAATGCTTTACCACTTAAGCCCATGAGCATATGGATCCAGTAGTGACACAACACATCAGACTTATTTATTTAGTTTTTGGACTTTGTTTTATATTGAGCTTCCATGTATTTTAGCCCAACCTTTTATTATTTAACCTAGGTATAAATATGTGTCTTTAGGTCAACTTTTAGATT
>JANVCL010000006.1:30558531-30583003 GCA_026546855.1 Erythroxylum incrassatum
ACCCTTAGGGGTGAAATTGATTTTTGTGGTCTTCATAAAACTTGTAGAGTTTTTCATGATCTTTCCAACGAGATATGGATTGTAATTTTCTGAATTGTGTGTAAAGAATTATGCAAGGTAGAAATTCGGAAAGGAAAAAGAGAAAAAAATTGGGGCAGAACTTCACCCAGTCGCGAGGGCGACGCCTCGAGAGGGCAAGGCAGACCTTGCCTGTTTGCGAGGGCAGGGCGAGGCGGCCTGCTCGCGAGGGTGACGCCTCGCCCTCGCGAGAAAGCGAGGTGATCCGCCTCGCGAGGGCGATGCCTCACCCACGCGAGGTAGATGGATTTTTTTTAATATATTAGTTTGTTTTGAATTTTGATTTCTTTCGTGAATAACTTTTCCGTTCGACGTCCGATTGACTTGATTCTTGAGGCATCGAATTCGTAGAATATTGAATTTTATTTTTTAAGAAATTGGGAATTTTTGTGAATCTGTGAGATTACTTGTTTCTAGTGTGTGAAATTGTACTATATGTGCTACTGAATGTTAAATTAGACATGTGCATTTCATACACAAATGCATAAACGGATAATAACAGTTGTGACCGGAGTAGCCACTGATACCGAAAAAGAGCCTCGAGCTCGAAAGGAGTTAGTGCATAACCAGAGGGCTCTCCTACTCCCAAGACACATCTACTGTCTATTATTTACTGCTTAAGCGCTCGGTCACAACACTAAAATAAAAATGGAAAAGTGTCACATGTGCATTGCATACATACTTGACTGAATGACTGAATACTTGAAATGGGAAAAAGGCAAGAGTGATGATTTGCTTGTGTAAAATGCTATGATACCTCTGACTGTGTTATTACTGTGAATTGTTTGTGTGATGCATGAATTGGGTGAACCATCGATGATGGTTCCTCACTGAGTTCGTAAACTCACCAAAATTGCAACCTATTTTTCAAGATCGAGAGTAGACTGATAGCTCCCGAGAGACTGTAGAGCTGCGTAGATCAGATTGGCGAGAGAGGCTGTGGCTCAAAGGTCGGTCAGCTGGGATTTCTTTTTGAGATGACCTAGTTAGGACTACTATTTTGTCTTGTTGTATATAGTAGTTTGAGTTAAGTTTTCAGAGTGATGTACAGACTGAGAAATCTATCAGTTGTGTAAATTACTGAGTTTGATGATATGCAATGGAAACAGTTTGGTTTTAAAAAGTTGCAATTTAATATTAATGTTTTATTATTGTGATGCCATGTGGAGTATAGCGATGTTTGTCTGTAGTTCTCTCTTATCGTAGGATATGTACCGGAATGACCTACGGGTGTTTCGGTGGGTACTCTACGGTATGGGGGCACTACATATGAGATGTCATCATTGCCGTGAAATTGGCCACAATAAAAGAGATTGCAAAAATAAGAATCAAACTCCAAGGCAACCTGAAATTATTAAGGTAGATATGCTAGTTTTGTAACAAATATGTTATTATTCATCAAGTATTATTCACTTTATGTTTATCTTCAATGTGTATAATGCAATGAAAGAGAGGAAGGCCACTTAAATCAGTATCTATTGAACCCCTTTCATCCAGTATTTGTAGCGGTCAAGTACGTAAATGATAGTTGCTTAATTGATTATGAAATTATTCCATAATACTTAGGGATTATTGACATTAAATTGCTTAAGATACTCACTTTGACTCATATGTGATTTTAGGCACAATTTGGAATCAAAGAAGTTAAAGTGAGTTGAAAGTATGATATTTTGGCTATTTTTTGAAGATTAATTTTCGCTTGTTTTCGTGGAGTAAGAAGAAGAAAATTGGAGCAAGAGAAGACAAGATAAAGAATGGGATAAAACATAAAACCCATGAAAGAGGGCTGCTGGAAATCACCACTCATGGTACATGTTTTTGCATGGCTGAATGTGAATTTAATGGATTGATGGCTAGATGATGAAAGGGGGACAGGCAAGGAGTAAAACGACAGCATAACAAAGAGCTAAACGACAACGTCCAAAGAGCAGAAAATGCAAAACGACACAAACATAAGCAAAATCATGTAGCAACTAAAGGAGAACACGACAACACATGGGAAGGAAGAAAATGATGATGCAACATAAGTGGACAAGTTAGGATTGTAAAACGACAACGTCCAAGAGGCAGCATATATAAGGAGCTAAACGACAACAGCGGATGAAGCAAAACGCAAAAGAAGAAAGCAAGTAAGAAGTAATGCAGTAACCAAGATAGAAACGACAACGCATGAAGGAAGGGGAGTGAATAGTAAGATGGACCACAAAGTTTAATTGTCACATCAATGAACATTAGTGAGGGGAGTACTAGCGTGAGATAGAACAGTAAAGAGAAACTTACAATAGAAAAAAGCTTGGAGGCAGAGTGAAGAGGGCTTCGGTGGGACATTTTTTCGGGAGAGACTCATGGAGAGGTTAACGTCCCGACGTTAGTTCGGAGGTGACATCAACGTCGTCGACCTGAGTTAAGTATATTTATTTGTTTTTGTTGTTTCTTTCTCTCATTAGAAATTGACTATGTTGTCCTATATTAATTGATTTGAGTTTTGTGTATAGATTCAAATTTTCGTTATTACTCGATTGTTTGTGTATGAACCCATTAGGTATCATAAAAAGATAATTTTAATGCGTTCATTGAATCATTTATTTGCAAACTCATTGCTAGAATATCGATATAATCTGTAATTGTTATATTGAAATTCATGTGTAGCGACTAATGATTTGTTACCATTAAGGATAACATGACTTAGGTTAAATGATGCATCGTATGTAGTTACTGCCTTCATTAATCGGTTTTTCTAATTTGTAATGTTACAGCCTAATTAAATCTAGAGATCGTATCCTAAGTTATTCGGTAGTTAGGTTTAATTAACGATCGTATCTTTATTAAACAAAACCTAAGGAAAAACTTGGTTACTTATTAACCCATGATTAATAGTTGTTAGGAGAAGTTAGAAAATAACAAATCAATGAAATATGCTTAATTAGGGTGTAGGTCGAGATTGTACTAAAGAACTAGATCCCTACCGAATTCTCCACTTTTATCATTTTTTGCATATTTTTTTAATTTGTTTTCATTAAGATAGCTTTTTTTCTTTCTAAAACCAAACCCCCTCCCCCCTTTCATTTCAACAACTTTACACACACCCTTTGTGGGATCGACCTAGACTTACCACTACTATAGTAGTAATCTAGTTATTTTATTTTGACTAGCATTATGACACGTTGTCAGTAGACCAACACAATCAGTATCAACATGAAGAGAGATGAGAATGGTTAGATAACTTTAAGTATAAAATTTAAGTTATTTTCTAACTTATATAACATTATAATTCTTTTTATTTTCATAGGCATGTAAAGGATATGGAGTAACATTTAGGAAAGTTTCTAGGAATACCTACTTTACAGTAAGTCATTTAAATTTATGTTTATACTACTTATATGTAATTATAAGGGAGATGATAATATCTACATAATTGGTTATAAGGGAGATGATAATATTTACATAATTGGTTGCTTATACTTCATAGATGGGTGAAGGTCAATGTCAAGTATTACAACCTCCCAATACTAACACAATAGCAACACAAGCATCTTAAAGTACACCTGCTAATACAACTCAACCTAGGAGAATGATCAAACTAATGGTTAAAAGATCTGCTCGTAGGAACAGTTGTTGAGTATTGCTTCAATACCTAATTAAATGTTAACTCTTTTCAATCTCGACTTAAAGTTTGTTGAGTATTGCTTCAATACCTAATTAAATGTTAACTCTTTTCAATCTCGA
Source organism: Erythroxylum incrassatum (assembly GCA_026546855.1). Lineage (NCBI taxonomy): Eukaryota > Viridiplantae > Streptophyta > Magnoliopsida > Malpighiales > Erythroxylaceae > Erythroxylum > Erythroxylum incrassatum. Next base: position 30,562,336 of record JANVCL010000006.1, read on the forward strand.
CTTAAAGTTGGATCAAGTTGAATGTTGACTCACCTTAGAGACTTTCACTACCTATTTTGGTGTGAGAAATATGAAAATGTGTAACATTGAAAAAGAGCAGAAGGATGATTGTCTGCTAAATTTCAAACACTTATATGTACTGATCCTAAATCATTAGACAAATGGCAGAATCAAAACAAGGTTTGATGGATTTTGTGATAGATCCAAACTATGTATATATACTTATAAACAAGAATGTAGGAAGATTTAATTATTCATTGTTTTTGTTGTAGATGATGCATTGCTCTTGATTTCTAACAAAGTCTTGCTTTAGTCATGGTTGGTTTTATGTATTTACTAGTTTTTTTGCCCCTCAGTGGCTATGGAAGTAAGTTGTTTAATGATTATGGTCTAGTTTTTATACGACATTTGGATGAAAAGTTTTGCTTGCTATTTTCCTCCATATGTTTTATGGTGAAACAGGTGAAAGTTCCTTTGTGTTTTTGTGAGTGTGATCTTGATGACATCTCTTTTAAGCTGACCATACTTCTAAATTTTGCTAGTTACTGATTATGTAAGGATGGTGTAAGTGACTAAGCATTGTAGAAATCCCTAGATTAAGCCTTTACAACAGGAGCTTATTATACACCAATCTATCTAAGAATGTTGGAAGACAGAGGCATGATTTTGAATTTGGAGCTTTAGAAGTTAGAACCATTTGGAGAAACCAAAATTTTTGGATATTGTTTCAATTTGTAGAATAATGTTAGTGTCTGTAACCTATTTATTTGCTTATTTGAGATCTTACTCTGTAGTTTACTCTTCTAAAATGATATTGACTTTATTGTTCTTATACACGATTGTTGTCTTTTTCCAGTTAGTTACTCTTCAACACTGTTTTCCTTGCCAACTGCTTTTTCTTCACTATTCTTTTTCCTTTAAATGCTAATCATATCATTGTTTATAAGAGGATACATTAGAGCTTATAATTTCCATTTAGATATATTTATTATATATGGAATTCAATACATTTCTCCTTTTGCAAATATATTTTATATTGAAGAATGTTAGCTCTTTTGGTCTTATATTAACAATGGTCAATTAACAAAGATAGAACATAACTCTTCATTGTAATTACGCTAGAGGATAAGTAATTATGAATTATACAAATGTAATTATAATTAATGGATGAAATTTTATAATAATTGCAGTTACTTCAACAATGTAAAACCTTGTAATAATTGCAGTTTCCTTAACAATATGAAAAATTTACAACTGGATATTAAAGTGGTAGGTGATTGAATAAAAGATAAAAAGAGTCACAATAAACATAATAGTTACATTTGCTTTTCTAATTATTACAATGTCTCTATATTTTTTGTACTTACATCCGATGACCAAGCTATGAAATCGCATGGGGCATACAAAGTAAAGATATAAACACAAATATTAGGACTTATGACAAATTTGCATTATGCACATAAATTTTACACGTACTTACTTCTTGCGAACAATAATATATCTTTCAAACAAGACTCTTACCCTAATGTATAGAATTGTTTAACATAAATTATGACAAAAACAAAATTTTATCTCTTCCAAAAATACCAAGTACCTACAAGAGACATTTAATTTGATTATTGATTAACATTAATTTATACGATTGGCATTGCTACAAACAATGATTGAATTACTTACTTTCGTATTAACGTATTCATAAAAATGTTGACCAATGTTAGGCTTAGCATTTGAAATCCGTAACTTCATCAAGGCATATCAATATTAATTATATTTGAATCCAATTAAATTATCACATATAAGAAATAATATATATTACAGTTATTTTACAATTGAACATAATGCTTTCTCTTCACAAAATTGAGAATATATCCTTTTAGTTTCTGCTACACTATCAAAAGAACATAAGTAGCACCTTTGAATCCATTAACAACACCTTGACACTCTTCCCATGTAAAATATATACCAGGTGCATGCCCAATGAAAACTACATATACTTTATTTCTGCCCATAATGGTTATCCTATTACAATATCTTCATACAAATATTTAATTACTACCTTAAATGCAACTCTACTATGATTTCTTTTCATAAATTCACCTAACAAAGTATTAAATTTCCAAAATGTTAGCATAATATTCCCATTATTAACATTTTAGCTAAACTATCATTACATTTACAAAATGAAAGAGAGGAAGCTTCTTCCTTGCAAATCAGGACGATCACATAATTGAATATTTAGGCTATGGACTATGTAATGTCATATTTTTCAGCAATTACCAAGATGCATATATTTTGCATACAACACAAAACAAAGTATGAATCAGCCATCATGCATTCAATTATGCTGATTTTTTTATTCGACTTACATTTCATACTGAAAACCTAGCGTATGAGTATTCATTTACTGATCAATTTGCACATACTAGTCAATCCTCCTTTTGAATAACAAACAAATCATACCCTAGCACCATCCAATTTAAAACCCTAGTACCTTTCAAATTGGATTATGCTTTCTGAACATTAGCATAATATAAGTTAATTTTCTAGAAGCACAAATTCAAATTGAAACCCAAGTACAACAAATTGGATTTGTGCCTTCATAACCCTAGCACAATCCAATTTGAAACCCTAATACAACAACACACCATTTCATACAAGAACCGAATCAGAGTGGAAAAAACAATAGAGAGAGTACCAATCATACCCTAGTCGGTGCCACAGGAAGTCTGGCGACGAAATCTTCAGTTTTTACCTGACGAGTTTTAAATGTTGATCAACAGAAAAGAGGCAGAGAAGAGAAGAAAAAGAAAGGATATTTGATTTTAGTTGAAACGACGTCATTTTACTATTAAAGCTAAACGACATCGTTTTGTTAATCTGACAATCTCTCTCCTAAACTAGTTGAGATATTTGATTAGTGAGGAGTGTCAACACATGACTGTGTCACATCAACACGAATAAAGATGAGATTAACGTTAGGCTATAATTAAAAAAAATTAAAAATTAAGACATTTTATTGCTACTTTTTAAAGTTCAAATTATAATTTAAAATTTGAAAAAAATTGAGTTTTTTTAAGTAATTAACCCTTTTTAATACTAAAAATTTTCATGGAAAGTTACGAAGAAAAATGTAATAGATTTTCAAATAGAACTTTTGTTTCTTTTTCGTGGATTACCATGTATTATTTTATTTTCCTCATCCCAGTAACATTTGGTTTGGTAAGAATGAATTATTGTTTGTCTTAGCTATTAATTACTAAAACTATCTTAAATTCAATTTGGACATTTACTAATATTTTCGTTATCAATACAAAAACTTTTTATTATATTATGAAATAAATTTTCTTTATTTCCCTTACGAAAGAAACATAAAAAACCAAAATCACGAAATTGAAATAAAAATAATTACAATGAAAAACGATAAGCCATCGATAAGTGGCTCTACTTTGCTCTAAAGGACACGGATTCCCAAAATAAATTAGCTTCTTTTAGCTAAAAAGGATGTAGCTTGAAAGTGTTTGCAAGAATGTAATCTCAAGAAAATGTAAATCCTAAAATGAGTTTGTGAGAACAAGAAATCTGCATAATGCTTCTCCATAAGTATTAGCAAGTTCTTAATTACGTTTATGCATTTTGGAGGGATTGACATTTAGGAAATCATTTCTTGCCGAATACCGTTGTCTTCTTCAATTCTGGGGATACTCAGTTCAAAGGGTAGATTCCCCTTACCTGCGGTAATACAGCTATTGCATTCCCTCTTCTACTTCCTCATTCTTCAAGTCAGAATTCTTCCGAGTGACAGGCTGAAAAGTTCATCAAACGTTTGAGTTCAGTATCATTGGATCCAAGTACTAATTATGACAACTGGGTGCAAGACAGCAAAGGAGATACTACAATGACAATGCTTGAGAACCCAGGCCCTTCAAAAGTGGGACAACATTCTCCCAACAGAAGCCATTGTGTCTTGAAATCCGACTGAAGTAGTGTCAATTCCAGAAGACAAGAATATTCATGTCCTTTAGACAAGGAAGGCGATGGAAATGTGAAGTTGAAATGACAAATGTGAGGCAAAGAAATGAGAGCTACCAAGGAATAAGACTTAAATTGAACAGGTTGAATCAAGCAACAATCTACCATATAGCTTCACAATACCCCTGTTATAGGTGTGTGTGGGATAAATAAGGCTAAGCTGAATCTGGCTAAATTGAATTCGTATCACCAGAAATCATTGCACGAACATATTCCGTCTTTGAAATGATGGAACCGAGTGGCGTCCCGAACAATAATTTCTCTCTGCACAATGCTGCTAACTAATTTGAAAACAGTATGGCAATCTCCACAAACACGAAGATTTTTTACTATCCGTATAACTGTTCCTGGGACGGACTTAAGAAGTCCATAAGCCAAAGCTAACCTCTCACTATGAGAAAAGAGCAACCTTTCTTTCTCCTGCTCCTCCATATCATGTAAAATGAAGTTGGTGTCAGGAACATAGCCCCTCATCCTCATCTCTCCGTCTAACTCCTTAAGCAAACTGAAAATCTCATCTTTCATGGGGTGAAATGTCTCCCCAGCATGAAATACTTGACTTTCCTTCAGAAGGTCAATAAAACTATAACCTGGTTCCTTCTTGACTTCCTTATCTACCATCATTTTCCTCACCAAGGACACATGTTCCCACCTTTTTGCATTCGCATAAACATTGGATAACAGTATATAGGTTGAAGGATCTCTTGGATTCAACTCCAAAAGATGATCAGCCACCCTAAGTGCCATTTGGTTTTTCCCATGATGCTTGCAGGCACTTAATAGAGCTGCCCACATAGGCTCATCAGGTTTACATGGCATGGTATTAATGATATTTTCAGCCTCTTCAAGGTGCCCTGATCGACTAAGAAGATCCAACAAACATGTGTAGTGTTGCAATGACGGACTAATACCATAATCCTTGATCATGCAATTAAAAATTTCTCTCCCCTTGCTAACAAGCCCAGCATGGCTACAAGCATAAATTAGTCCAACAAAGGTAACCTCATTTGGCTTCACTCCTGCAGCAAGCATTTGATCATACAAATGTAATGCTTCTTTGGCTCTCCCATGCTGAGCTGCTCCGACAATTATAGAAGTCCAGGAAACAACGTCTCTAACAAGCATTCCACTGAAGACAATCTCGGCTGCTAAAACATCACTACATTTTGCATACATATCAACAAGCGCATTACTTATAAACACACAAGATGTATAGCCAAGTGTTACCACAAGGCTATGCACCTGCTTTCCAAACTCCAAAATAGCCAAATTCGCACAAGCACCAACTACACTTGAAAGAACAAATGGATCTACTATATGAACTCCTTCTCTTCTCATTTGCAAAAACAAACAACAACCATCAATCCCATTTCCACTTTGCACCAACCCCGATATAAGGGCCGTCCAAGAATATAATCCTTTAGCTGGTACACTCGAAAACAACTCCAAAGCCTCAACCTTTAACCCACTCCTCGCATACCCATATAACATTGCAGTCCAAGAAGCCACATTCTTTACAACCATAGAATCGAAGATGGCACGCGCTGAGTTAGGCAATCCACATTTTGCATACATATCAACCAAAGCCGACTTGGCGACATCATCATCACAGAACTGCGACAAGACAAAATTAGCATGCACTTGCATGCCTTGCCTAATAGCGCCTAAGCTAGCGCAAGCCTTAATGAGACTTGAATAAACGAAATGGTCAGGTTTCAGTTCGTCAACAGCGACCATGGCAGGGAAGCATGAGAGAGTTTTGTTGGGAAAATTGGCTTGATTGTATGCAGTGAAGATGGTGGCCCAAGAGACAAGGTCTCTTTGGGGCATTTCGTCGAACATGTTCCCCGCGTCTCGTAATAAACCACATTTCCCGTATACATCTAGTAGAGTATTGGGTAAAGGCTCGCATTGGTTTAGGCCGATTTTGACGATCTCGGCATGGAGTTTCTTGGCGACAACTGGGTTTTGGCGTTTGGCGCAGAGCTTGAGTTGGTGAAGATAGCAAGAGATTAGCATGCATTGAAGGTCGGAGTACTGAATCTGAACCTTTTTCACTTTTTTGGGTCCATCGGCCCAACATTGAGAAAATTTGCGGTATATACTTTTGTTGACAGCAAAACGACATTAGATTCCACCTTTGTATATAAATGCCTAATATATATATATATATGTGTGCGCGCGCGCCCGCCGGTTAATTAGCAACAAAAATTAAGCTTTGCTCAATTTTTTAAATTATAATCCTAATTTTAAAAAATAGCAATAAAATGTTATAATTTTCAGTTTTAACTCGCATTTTAAAAAGTAGTAATAAAATACTTAAATTTTTAATTTTTTAATTTCAGTCCGACGTTATTTATTATTCTCCTAATATTCTTAGACTTTTATTTTTTGATTGTTCATCTAATGTCCTAAACTACTTTTGCATTACAAAATATTGTGCCAGTAAGTTCTTCATTTTTAGTTTGTTCTCCTGATGTATTTAGTGTGAGAGCGTCGAGATTATATAATCTAAAAATCAAAAGATTAGAGCATCAAGAAAACAAAATAAAAAAAACATAAAAATTGAAATCAAAGCGTAAGGTTATCGAGGCTGCGTAATCTAATTTAAGCCCTTTTCAAACAACGACTTCGTTTTAATTATGTAATTAAACGATGTTGTTTTATTAATCTTCATTTGTTGTGCTAATTTTAACTGGCGTATATTAATAATTAAAGTTTTTGAAACATGTATTCGTTGCATTAATCTATATATATTAATAATTGAAGTTTTTGAAATACGTGACAAATCATATTAACAAAATTAACGGAAATATTAGTATTGGGCTAAAATTGAAAAAAATTAAAAATTTACATATTTTATTACCACTTTTTAATAAGAAAATTTTTGAAAATTTGAAAATTTTATTGGTAAGCGAAAAAATAAAGAAAATTGGAGGCGTTTTTAGTAATTAACCAAATATATTTATTTATTTATATATATTCACCACCTCAAGGTCGACCTGTCAAAGGTTCCTCCTGCACTTTGTTTTCTGATTAAACAATTTTTTGCCGCTATTCAGGTGAAGTTGCCATTAACATATTTACTTCTCAGATCTTGCAAAAGCCATTGGACGATGAAAATTGTTTCATATTTTAGTCAACATCGCAGCTACTATGATTCCTTTCATAAGACACGAAAGATCAAGGAAAACGACGACCAATATAAATGAAATGACTGATAAAGAAAATGCAAAAACAGCCATGAAATGCCCACAAGTTCCTTTCCAGACATCTCCCATCTATGAATCTGTGACTTTCCATGGCAGCTTGTGCATTTAAGTTGGCCAAAAAAAAGCTCAAATAGCTTCAAGATCTAGAGCAGCTGTAGCAGAAACTTGATTATGTTCCTTCACCACCATTTTTCTCATTTTCAAGAACCATCTTACCATCCTCCCAATGTTATCATACAATCCAAGAGCAACATATATCCCAATCCCACCAATAATCCCATTTGCTATAGAGTAGGTGAGTGGCATAAGGAGCATTGTCATAAAGGCGGGTGCTGCTTCCTTCATATTCTCCCAGTTAATGTCCTTAATCATCTTCATCATCATAATCCCAACAACTACTAGTGAAGGCCCAACCGCCCATGGAGGTACACTAGTAAACAAAGGTGTAAAAAATAATGACAGCGAGAAGTATACCCCAACAATCACAGCAGTTAATCCTGTTCTACCTCCTTCTCTGATTCCAGCTGATGATTCTACAAAACTTGCTATGGGTGATACTCCCAAAGCAGAACCTGCAATGGTTGACCCTGCATCTACCATGTATGCCAAGTACTGCCCTTCAAAGTCCCCATTCTCATCCACAAATCCTCCTAATTCTGCTAGGGTATAGGTAGTGCCTGTGGTAGCTAGCACATCAACATAAAACATGGTCACCAAGGCTACCCAAACTTCACTTCTGTTAAACTCAGCGAAGCTAATAGCCCCAACAGTGGGCTGCATTTTATGGAAGTCCACCACTTGCTTGAAGTAGCTGTAGCTATTGTCACCTAGCGGGGTGTACGGAAAGTATGTGACAGCAGTTCCTCTAATCCAGGAAATGAGAGTGGTGAAAATGATACCATATATCATGCTACCTTTAATTTCCTTCATTAAGCCAAAACATGTAATTAGGAACCCCAATGAGCCAAGCCAAAAGGTTGGGCTTTGCATTTTGCCATCAATGCACTCTCCCGTGACCGGATTTGTGCTCCTGCAAGCTGTGAGGGTTACCAAGGTGGACTGGTCAGGGCCAACAAGACCCACACCCTGGTGCACTTGTAAGCCGACAAACGCAATGAACAACCCAAGGCCTGCCGCGCAAGAGAGCCGGACCGCACTCGGAATGAGCCTAGCAAGCTTTGCTCGGAGTCCAAGTGCAGCAATCACAAGAAATGCACACCCCTCAACCAAGACAACGGCCATGGCTGTCTGGTACGATATAGAACCAGAACCATGAAACCCCACCATGTTGTACGCCAAGTAAGCATTAGCCCCCATGCCTGGAGCCAAGCCCAGAGGCAAGTTGGCTAATATTCCCATAGCAAATGACCCTATCATGGACGATAAAACAGTACCAACGATAAGGTCACTCTTGGTCTTCTGAAGGCAGTTTTGGTAGCCATCGTTAGGCTTTAAAATGCAGTCAGGAGCAGCAGTTTGGTTCACCGCAACAGAGCAGTCAGCGATGGAGCAAGTGCCTCCGGTGTCAGCGAGAATGGTGGCGTTTACTGCTATGATATAAGCCATAGTAACAAAAGTGGCAGTACCAGCACGTAGTTCCTTAGTGAAAGAACTCTTCCTTGCTTCTAGTTTAAAGTAACTGCCAACCTTGCTCTTTGAAACAGCATCATTTAAGCCTTTCTCCATGTTCTTCCATGAGCTTGCGAGGCTTGTGAAGAGTCCAGTTCCCGTACTTGAACACAGATCACCCCCCATGTTGTTCACTTCTAGACCTTCTTCCCCTATTTGGGTTGGATTTATACTGGACAATGATGAAGAGAATCTACAGCAGAATGTACAAGACAGCTTTGTTGATAGACTGCTGGTTTTATGGGATGTGTATTGGAATGAAGGATTGCTTTTAGAATATATATAGACAGAAATAATGAGCTGTCTTGGAAGAGACGACCACATATATTCAAGAGCAGGGTTGGTCAAGTTCTGGCTTTCTTTTTCTAGTGGCAGATCTTGGCTGGTATATCATCGTATTATTGTTTAGCTTCGTCCACTTCACTTACCGAATCTTATGATTCAATAATATATCATATTGTTCATCGAACTTTAAGGTGAAGTTTAAGGTTAATGTAATGATTTATTGGGTCAAGGAATACGTATCTGTTCAGAGATGGTCAAGTGTTGCAAATTAATGGAGTTTCGGTTTGACAAATTTCACCACTAGCTTAGCACTCATAGTTCTTTGATCTTATCAAGAGTGCATACAGTAAACAATTTGCCGTTCACACCCATTTGCTCATCATGATAAAACAGTAAAGCGCTTCTCGTACTAAGTTAGCTTCGCATTGATGAACACAAAGTTGATTGGTTATCCTTAATGGAAGCAAGTGCATACTTCGAACTGCTTCAAAATCTAACCTTTAAAGATTGTCAACAGCTAAACTATGACATGAATTCATCACCAGCTTACTGTGTTCGGTTAACCTAAGAGGATTTCATGGGAGATATAGAGTACGAACACATATATTTGCATAAGATAAAATAAAATCTAACACCATTTACCTATAAATCTAAACCAATGATGATTAATTTCCAGAAAAGATCTGAACTAATGATACCTACACTTACATTTAGTCATTACAAACATATAGGTCCACCTGCTGCCGGAGGTGGAGGCTGGATGAGGAATATTTATTTGAAACATACATGTTTGGTACTCTAATCATAATACGTACAATGTTTTAATGTAACAAAAGCATATAACAACTGGTTATGGGATGGAATGGAATTAGATATCCCATAGGTTCTATCTCTGTATAAGTGGCCACTAGCTAAGAATCAAATGAATTATGCTTTTGGTACCTGAAAGTAAGAAGATGATTGTAACCTCCACTAGAAATTTTGTTGGGATCTGTATAGGAAACTCCATTCTTTTTTGAGCAGTAGCTCGATAACTCCAACTTCCATATCCCTCAATGATTCGATATTGTTTCATAACTTGGAAGTAAATTGTTCGAAGGAATCCATACCAAATTTCCTGTTTAAGCATCAGAAACTTTGGGAAAGAATTCTTTTGTACGCATAAAAACAATATATTACCAAGTTTTCAATGATCTCCTGGTTTAAACTCAATAATACATTACTAATTAAGTTTTCAATGATCTTCTGGTTTAAATTTGGACCTACTTTATCTGTATATCTGATATCATAATCAAGTTTAATGTCATGTAATTAGAAACCAAGAAGATTGCAATATTATCGGTTATGAAGATTTTGTGGTGTGATTAAGACGCAAAGGACATATAAAAAGGAGTTTAGCACCTTACTATTAGTATTATCATTAAAGGAAAACGTGGATATAAAGGTAATATCATTAGTTCTAATCATTTTCTCATTTCTATTATCACTAATCTATGGATTAGTGGGCTTAATTTCTTGATTAATTTAGAAACATAAGAGAAAACTCTAACTTATTCCAAGATTATAATCTTGAAGTGAATGCTATAGCGACTGCAAGAACACGAGTCAGAATCTTTTGTCTATTTTATCCTATCTTTATCCTATCTCATAAATTTTAACCATTTATTTATATAAGTCTCGTGTGAGTATCGCATAAATAAATAATTAAAATTTATACACACAAACGAAAGAAATCGATGAAATAGACAAAGGATCCATTCCAATGAACATGCATCTGCCAGCCTACCGGATTGTACGAATTCTGATGCAATCAAAAGCTTCACCTTCTCGTAAACTGCAAGATTCTGTCTAATCAATATGGTTCGAGTACTTAGCATAAAAAAAACCCTGCCACTCCATAATAAGAAGCTTACTTTACGTATTATAACATACGATAAGCTTTAGCTTTATATATTAATATCCAAAGTTGCATGCGCCTGGAAAATTTTGTTTAATGCAGTGAGGCTGCAAATGGGTTCTTCTTTTGAGAGACAAAGGAGCGGGGTAAGGGATTAATGTAAAGAAATCGAAAGGCACGTAGCGTTAAATTTTGGAATTAGGTGGAAAAGAAGAAATTAAAAGCAGTTGACAGGCTGTGGCTATGCAGAACTAGAAGAAATGCACTTCTTTTCAGGCTTCTAATTTTCTCATCATTTCAGCCATTGGCTTGTGAACGGGTTTCTTAAATATGGTCCAAATGTTCTCTTCAATATTATTTTATCTTATAAAATTTTAACTATTTATTTTATGTGACTCACACAAGACTCATACGAAACTCACATAAATAAATAGCTGAAATTTATTGGATATAATAAAATATTATAATATTAGACAGAAGATTTGAACTTTCCAACTGACATTTCCATTATAACCTATGCTACGCTATTCTTGTTAGAAAGGAAATTTAAAAAATTATGCTTTTACGTAATTAAAGTATATATATATATATATATATCAAATAATATGGATTTTTTTCAATGTTTTAAAAGTCCAACCGAAAGTTAAATTTATAAGACAAAAGAAGGTTAAAAAAATTCAACAGGTATTGAATAAAATTATTGCCCTTACGTTTAAAAAAATTTAAATTTAAATTGAAATAAAATTGTTAAACAAAAAATTATTTTAATTTATATGAACTTATTAATTTATAAAAATTGACTGATAAATTTTGTACAATAAAATTATTAAAATAAATTGAATAAAAAATTTAAAAATTAAATTAAAAATTAAACTATTCAAAATTTTTATAATTGAATTAAACAACCCGATTGAGTTTTTTAGTTATTGAATTTTTAAAAATAAGTTGCAATTATAAGATGATCACATTCGCAAGTAGAACAAATATGATTTAAATAAAAATTATTGAACAAAGTTTAAATTAATTAAATTTTAAATTAAACTAAAAATGTTTAAATTTGAAATATTAAATTTAAAATTTAAAAATCACTCCACTTTTTTATTTGACTCAAAAAAATGTACGACAGTTTAAACCTAGTCAAACTTGAATCCAAACTCGAAATTATTTAAAAATTGATTATTCTCAATTTTAGTTTACCAAAAATATTAAAAAATAGTTTGTTGTGTATGTAAATAAAATATAAAAAAATAAAAAATTATGGTCAATAGAAAATTTAAAAAATAAATGTAGTATTCCTAGAATGATCATCTAAGACATCAAGCCTCTACTGTACTGTTCTAAGTGAAACATTTGATTGTAGATTCCTCTATGTAAGGAGCATGTTTATTTGTTTTTCTTCTTATTGCCTCTTTTTCTTGAACTAGTCTCAGGCCCTTCTGCTTCCTCGGCCTCCTGCTCTGCTTCCAATATAGCCAACTGCAGCAAAACAAAAACAAAGAGCCAAGAAAATTATCCAATTAGGCCTTTGTATAAGAACTAGGTCGGAAAAATGAATTTTCCGTAAACCGATGGATCGAAAACGAAGTGATTACCTCGTCAAGAATTGGTTTAAGTTCCCTGTATCTTGCATCAGCAAGATCAAAACCATCCTTACGAAGCTCCTGCATTGAGAAAAGATACATTTCTTTTATTTTTATTTCAAGGTCTCAGGTTTTAAGCAGATACAACACTGTGACCTACATTCTGAAAGTTGAAAGGACTAGTGCTCATCCTCCATATTAAAGAAGGGTCTAAACTCAAATCAATATCAGTTAGGACCAACATGGAAGAGGGTAATTTAGACAATGGGGAGGATAACAGAAAAGGGAATAAACCGTTGATATGGAAAGTATACTCTAGGAGAAAGGACAGTGGGCCAGAGGAGAATTAGTTAGTAGCTGATGTGGCAAATAGTTAGGCAGAACAGAATGGATCCTAACTTGGGGGTTTTTAGACTGAGAGAGGAGGGGAGAGAAAGGGAGGAGGAAAGGGAAGAATTTGTCACAAAAGGATAGTTAAACCTTCTGAGGAGCATTCAGCTCTGGGTAGGGAAATACTAAATATCACCATTGTAATGGTCTATAGTATTGCTATAATTCAATAATACAACGTACCTCTAGTATTCAAAAACTAGAGTTCTAACATGCTCCTGTGAATGTTATCCTTGGTAGGAGCCCCAAAAGATTTGCTTTGCACTTCCTGAATTGTCCAGGATGATTGATATGCAAACATCATCTAGATGTATATATGTATATCATGTGCATGTAATGCATGTAGATGTATCTATATTTCACAAGCATCTTTTGTAAACATTTATGTTTAACCTTTACCGCCACATCTTGATGTCTTGCAGGAACCAGAGAAGCAGCGGCTTGCTCCATTTCAGGGTATAGGGAGGACTCTTGGTAGCAGCAGTACTCCGGCGGCAACTGAACCATCTGGTGGCTGCACTGCTGTCAACAACAGTTTTCCTACGTTTTTCACGGACCCTGTTGTGGATGAAACACTTCCATCAACTTCCGTTCAGCTTAGATTGGCTGATGGAACTCGAATGATAGCCCGGCTTAATTACCAACACACTATCAATGATATTCGAGCATACATTGACTTATCGAGGCCTGAGGGTGCACGAAATTATCAGTTGCAGGTGATGGGCTTCCCTCCAAAGCTTCTTACTGATTCTGCTCAGACAATTGAGGAGGCAGGTCTCGCAAATTCAGTTATTATTCAGAAATTCTAGCAGATGAGAATTTGGTGTGTTGCTGCTATATTATACTTGGTGAACCAATGCAACAATCTAATGACTCTGAACATCTGTTTTTATAAACAAGAAGAATGACTCTTAAGGGTGCGTACATGGCCAATGAAGTTGAATTCTGTAGTTCTTAAAGTGTTGTGAACTGTTTGAAAAATGCATGCTACCAAGTTACACCCCTGTGATCGATTTTTTTGTGGCTGTTCGTGGTTTTTATAAAAATCATCAACTGCTTAGCATTTATGGGGCTGAGCTCTGTAATTTATGAAGTTACAGCAAGATTGTGCCACAAACCGATGATTTTTGGAGAAATAAAGCTGAGCAACCTTTCTTTTTAACATGCCCCTGAGTATTAAGCTCGAGTAAAGCATGCATTTGATCCAAGATTTTATGAATTGCAAGCTCGATAGCCAGGTGACCACAAAGTCAGCTTTTCCTTTCTCTGGCAATGCTCAATATTCCAAGATAAACTTCTGGATGATGCTACTTAGGCTTCATTGACTGTAAACTGAATGCCCAGTGCCACTTGATCTACCGAGTCTTGATAGATTTAAGTTGGATTGTCGGGGGCATCTTTCTATTCTCCATACATAGTGGGCATCGGGGAGACCAGAAAAAGCTTATTCTGTCGGAAACAATTTAACATGTTCACCATAAGCCTTGATCCATCAGTGGTACTTGTCTGCTAACGTTCTCTTTCCTCTCTCTATTATTCCTTTTCTTTTTCTCTTCTTGTTTTACTTCTTGTGCATAAGTTGAACTAGTGTAGAAGACAATTAGATTCCCAGTATATTCTAGCTTCACTCGTGATGGTATGTTTCGAAAGGTTTAGAAAGAGAAGTATTGTTAATTTACTTCTCAACCTACCGTGAAGAATTAAAAAAAAAGTCAAATTTGAAACTGATTAAGCAATAACAACATAGTTTGATTCTTCAGATATCATAAGATAAAACAAAATATAACCAAGTAACTGCAGAACATGGTATTGGCATGACTACACATAAGCGAGATGTTTAAACGTTAAATTGGTATAGTCTATTAACACGGTGAACGTATGCCTATGTTATCAGTTGGCAGGAATAAAAGAATTTGATGTTGAAAAACTATTGGAATTAACTGAGCCGAGAAGTGAGAATGTAAGAAGATCGATAAATTTCATAGATGGAAGATATTATTCTCTTGTGAAAAGAAGGCTAAAGACCCCACTAGTCAAAGCGTGTTGTTTCTGAAAACTGGTTTTGTCTTTAGCCCAAATTTCAATCTCCAAGTTGAGTGTACTTTATTAATGACCCCATCATCCTATCCTAATTATGGTTTGATATGCTAGGCTGCTTGCCAACAATGCCACCGATCTATAAGTTCCGACATAAGTTGACCGTGGGAAAAAGCTTCTTTGTCAAAATCATTAGGAACAACTCAGTTTAATTGTGCATATATCGTATTCATGTTTAAAGCCACCAATCACAATACCTGCCTCCGATGACCCTCATGATTATAAAAGAAAGAGCACAAGTTTTATGGCTTAAAAGCTATGGTTAGTGATAGAAAGTCTAAAAAGAATGTGTAATTTGTATTGCTTGATAATGAGTTTATATATGCATAAAGCCTTTATAATTATATAGAGAGAGAATGAATAAGGAAACAAAATATTATGGGAATGTACATTGTTAAGACAAGAATATTTGCAGATTTTTTCATGATGATGATGAGAATAATTGAGCTAATGATCTAAAGAGATCTTGGTTTAATTTTGTATGTTATCACCTCCCCTCAAACTCATAGGTATATATAACAGTGAGCTTGTCTAAAAAACAACTGAATGCAAAAGTTGATAATGCTTTCACCATGATAGTTGCTTTGTTCAGTGCCTGGAATATGTTTAACAAATAGCACCTATTTGGTCATTAAGTCTAGAACAAAGTGTATATTAATTTCAATATGCTTAGTTTGAGCATGAGAGACTGGATTAATAGAAAGAAATGTAACACCTAAATCGTCACACCATAATGTAGGATTTAGATGAGGTAGTTCAATTTCTCCAAGCAGGAAGTTGATCCAACAAAGTTCAGCAACCGTAAGTGCAATACATCTGTATTGAGCTCATATGCTAGTACATGCAATCGTGGATTATTTTTTAGCATTCCAGGAGATAAGATTTGATCCTAGAAATATACAATAACTAGAGGTTAAGTGATGATCATCGACCAAAATAACCTAGTCATTATCATAGTAGGCATTAAGGTTGAGGTTGATGGTTTTGGTAAGTTGTATGCCATGTGATTGGTAGATAGCAAGTATTGGAAAATTAGTTTGATCATAGTCCAGTAAACATTGGTAGGGCAATGAAGAAATTGAGAAGCTTTATTTACAACAAACTAAATGCCAACACAAAGTGAGATAAAGATATTGAAGGACATTAACAATGCTACGATATTCACTATAATCAATCAAGGTTATGCCATGATTCTTAAAGAGAGGTAGGGTAGGGGTCACAAGTGTAGGGATAGTTTTAGAGGAATCAAGGTTGATCCAGGTGAAAAGGTCCATAATGTATTTGGTTTAGGTGAGAAATAGGTCATTAGAGGTGGTGGTAGCTTTAATGCTAAGGAAGTAATAAAGAGGACTAAGGTCTTTAATGTAGAATGTGGTATTAAGGCCAAGTATAAGTGAGTCTATAAAGGTTTGTAAGGAACCTATAACTAGGATATCATCAACACAGATAAGAATGTAAGTGGTGTAAGTAATGCAGGAGTGAATGAAAAAAGAGTTATCATATTTAAAAGGAGTGAAATGAAGTTATAGAAGTTTTGACTTAAGCGATGAAACCAAGCACATGGAGCTTGTTAAGGCTATAAAAGGGTTTTAAAGACAACAAACATATTGAGGTTGGCGGGGGTCAACAAAACTAGGAGGTCGAGTCATGTAAATAATTTCTTAGATGTGACCATGGAGAAAAGCATTATGGACTTCCAATTGGCAAATAGACCAGTTATTTGTTAGAGCAATAGTGAGGATAATGTGCATAGTTGTAGGATTGACAACATGACTAAATGTGTTAGTTTAATTAATACTGAAATACTAATGGTAGCCTTTTTCAACAAGGCATGCTTTGTAATGATCAAGAAATCCATTGGTGTTAAGATTAGTTCAAAAAATCTATTTACAGCCACTAATACTGGCATTAGGTGGTAGAGGAACATAGATCCAAGTTTGGTTGCAATGGAGGGCAGTGAATTCATCTAGCATGACTTGGGGCCAATGTGAAAATTTATTTGCTTAAGTGAAAAAGGAAGGATTGAAGTCATAAATGTTTTGAGAAATGATATTATACGTAACGTAGTTAGAAAAGGATCGAGAAACATGTTAGTTATCACGTGTTTGGGTAATCATAGGGAGTCTTGGTGGTGAGAATAGTAAGCTGGATGTGGATAGATTAAAGGATTGTTAAGGGAGTTTAGTAGGAGGGTTGAAAGGTAGAGAAAGGGTTACTTAAAAGGATGGTGAGATAAGGATAATAGTGGTTTGTTTTTTGGCATAAGGAAAAATAATTTCAATAAAGTGAACATGACGAGAGATGTATCCTTTATGATTTTTAGGATCAAAGCAGCAATAGCCTTTGCGTGTAGGATAGTATCTTAAGAAAAGAAACATGGTATAGACTTTGATGTTAATTTATTAGAGTTGACAACTTCAAGAAAGGGAAAGTATATGCACCCAAAAACACGAAGATGAGAAAAGTTAGGTGTGGTATGGAAATGGATTTCATGGGGTGATTTCTAATGAAGTTTGGGAGTATAAAGGAGATTAATAAGGTAAACTTCAATATGAAAGGCATCAAACCAAAAGGAATTTAACAAAGAAGCATGAAAGAGAAGCATGATGCCAATTTCAATTATATGATATTTTTTGTTCGACCAGACCATTTTTTGATAAGTGTATGGATAGAAGATACGGTATGATATTCCATTAACATTAAGGAATTAACCAAAGGCATCTTTACAAGTTCAGTATTGCCATACAATGAAAAATTTTGATGGTAGTTAAGAAAAGGTTTTTTAGTGATTGTTCTTGAAATCGGGAGAGGGATTAGGACTTATAGGTTAAAGGAAATATCTAAGGATAACGACTAAAATCATTAATAAAAATGATAAAGTATCTTGATCCAAAACGAGAAAGGGAGTGAGAGGGCCCTTAGATGTCATAATAAATTAGTTGAAAAGGATTGATTTATAGACGAGTTGATAAAGGAAATGAAAGGCAAGTGCTTTTTCCTTGAAAACAAGAGATATAAGGACTTAATACAATAGACTTATTTGAGAGAAGATGAGATAAAGTAGCATAATAAGGATGACCTAGATGCTAGTGCTATACATCAAAAGTAGCTTGTTTGGCTATAAAGGCATAATGATTTTGGAAAGTGACTAGAATCTTCGTGGGATAAAGATTTACACATATGTCATCGTTAAGAAGTGATGTCTTGGTTATGGGGTCCGTTATAATGTAATTACAAGGGAAAAACTCAATTAGACAAGATTTGACTTAATAAAACTTGGCAACACATAATAATTTCTTATTAAGTTGAGGTACAACTAAAACATCATTTAGCTATAAGGGTTAGGAGTGTGTGGATAATGTGAAGTGTCCAATTGAAGAGATAGGAAGAGTGTTACCATTACTAATGATTACTTGATTTGAACCTTGGTACGGTGTTATGGATTCAATGAGTTGGAGATTTGGTATCATATAAGATGATGTACTAGTGTCTGATAGTCGTTCAATGATATCACTTGATGTAAAAGAATTCATGGCAAACTCTAATTGATTGTTCTTTGCAAAAAAGGATGTTTGTATTGAGTTTGAGTTATATGAAGAGGTTGATTAGTTATTTCTTGACTCATAATATCTAAATCAACAATTTACAACAATATGTATTGGTATATTGGGCTAGATTGTATAACATTCTTTATGGAATTGAGATTGAGTAATAAGGGTTTTGGGCTGGTTTATATATGTAAGTGGATGGAGTATTGGTCCTTGGGTTAGGCCTAATTTTTTTGAAAGTTTTAGGGAAAATGAGAATTAGGGTTTTGTGTTTGATTTGAAGAGAATTAACTACTGCTAGGATTTCTTCCACAATTAGAGGAGCGACGACTGCCATTTCACCTATGATACTGGTTGTCAGGAAAGGTTATCACTACAAAGGCAACATTGGTGGACACAACTAGGGTTGGTGAAAGATCAACATCTGTTTCTTTAAATGAGGAGCTTTGCATGGAAGTCAGTGAATGAAGGTGGTGAGTTACGATTTGTAATAGGAATGACAAAAGCCATATAATTATATGTATAGTCCATTGAGAGCAAAGAGCATCAAATCTTTATTAAAAACAAGGTCTCCAATTGCTACAAGATCTTCTATTATGGTGAAGATGTTGGCAAGATAATCTATAATAGTTGAGTCTCCTTTTCATGCAGTATGGAGTTGTCATCAAATAAGTGAACGTCAAGCAATGGTTTGTTGCTTAAAGTGATTTTTAAAGATTGTCCAAAGTTTTCATGAAGTGGTGCATTCGAGAGCAAGGGAGGCAATCATAGGAGACAATGAATTTGTCAAACAGAAATATACCAATATGTTATTCTTTCACCACTAAAGAAATTTTGTTGTGGAAGCTGATGTATTAGTGTTGGTATTACTATTTTTGAGTGGTTGCTATATGCTACCATCGATATACCCAAACAAATCATAGGTTAATAGAATTGTTTGAAATTGATTTCTCCATATTAGGTATTTGTTAGAATCAAGTGTTGTTATGAGGAATTTATTGATATTGGTTATTAGAAATTGTGGAGTTTGTGATCTGATTTGTGGACATATTCGTGTATGTGGAAGAAGACTTTAAGTGGTGTTTTAAGGAAAATATGTAGGATAACTACTTTATGTATTGCAGAAGTTACAAATGCATAAGAAATGCAATTGGAAACAAATACAAAATTATAATTGAAAAAGAAGGATTTAGTATTGTAGAGAATGTGTACCTGAGGAAAACGTGAGTGGAAAAAATTATAAAACAAAGTATACTCTTAATTCTATGATAGAAAGTGCATAGAGAACGTGTTGTTTATATTGCTTGATGAATTTACACATGCACAAAGCCTATATACATACATAGAAACTATTAAGGAAACAAAATATTTTCTGAATGTGTTAAGCTTCTAGCCTTATTTTGAGACTTTCGGTGATCGTCGATGGCAGATAAGACCACAGTAGATATATATCAGCTCTAAAAGATAAAGACTATGATGAAGGTATTAAGGAAAGTTGACAGCTACTAAGGAAAGTTGACAGCTAGCAAGCATTATAGTCTTTTTAACTTCAGTCAAACATAATCCCACTTTAGTAGGCGATTGTTGTAACGTTTGCAAGTTTATAGGGATATGATTTCATTTATTTAATTCCCACTTTAGTAGGCAGCTTTTGTAACGTCTGCTAGCTGTTGTCACGTTTGCAAGATTATAGGGATATGATTTCAATTATTCGTGAATTGTGATATGTATATATTAGACATAACAATCAAGGGCTTGATGAGCCAAATACTTTTCATTCACTGGGCATTTGTTTTATGGTATCAGAGCTGCAAATCAAGGTTTAAACACCATTTTTTCTTTCTCTCACTATGGCCACCGATTCATCAAACTCTTCTTCCTCTGTCTCTCTAATGCCTCTCACTCTTCCTTCAGTTCAAAATCAAATAACAATCAAACTCACCTCTACCAATTATCTTCTCTGGAGAACGCAAATGATTCCACTCCTTTGTGAGCAGCAAC
>JANVCL010000006.1:30615885-30629898 GCA_026546855.1 Erythroxylum incrassatum
TTGTTTCTTTTAACCTCATTTCAGGTCGCATTGCTAGACTATGGACAAGTAAAGGATCTCCCAGATTCACTGAGGCTTGGGTATGCTGATTTAGTAATTGCTATGGCTGATAATGACCCTGCAAGAGCTTCAGAGAGCTTTAGGTAATGATTCTGGTATTTGCTTCTTCTACAGTCATTTAACAGTTGAACCCATCTGCCAATGTGATTTAAGCAATACTGATAATCACAATTGACTACATAATGCCTCTTTACATGTGTCACTAATGACATCAAGTGGACTAAATTTTATATGGGTGACCACTGTAATATTGATGTTTTCAACAAGGTACTTTCTTAAGATGAATTTAGTTGTCAAGGTCTTTGTGCTTAAGATGAAAACGGATCTATTTCCTGTGTTACACCAAGGGCCGCCCAATTGAATTCATGACATAGGGGTTTATGTTCACAAAATCAATACCATAAGGGTATTGTATTAACTACTAAGTACTAACCCAAATCTAAATGACAGGGTTGTACTTTAAAGCAATATATGATTGAACAACTTGGTGACCCGGGATGTTGTTTTTCTATGTTATTGGATCTATTGAATATTGAAAGAGACTATGAAATTACTGGAAAATAATGTAGTAAATATGAAAACACGCTTATATGCCACATTAAATGGTGCAAGTGTAGTACTTGGTAGGTTCTTTTCAGGTCGGATTATTTATATCTTGCGAATTGGTTGGTTTCTTATTTTTTATTTATTTTGTTGATATTAGTTACTTATCTTTCTTCAGGGAGCTTGGCATAGACACCTTAAGCAAATGTGTGAATGGGGAGCAGGAATTGCTTAAGCTGGCACAAACGATGTTTGACACCAAACTACTGGGTGGGGTAATAATGCTGCAACCATTTTCAGCGGATTCTTCACTTAAAAAGATTGCGGTTCAGCTAAGTAGCAGCCAGTTAGTGCAAGAGAAACTCTCTGATATGTACTTCCTGTTGGTAGCTCAATATCACTTTGAATTTATTGACAGGCCTTAGATAATTTAGTTTCTCAGCAACTGTATAAACAAGTTCTAAAGTTAGATAAAGTTATAAAACTCAACTCTGATGTAACATGGCCCCATTGACTAGTCAGAGTACTAAAGAAAATTAGATGAATCTATGAAAGCGGTTAACTTACAAAATCGAAGCGGTGGAAACCTGGAAAAAACACAACAGCCAGTTTTACGATATTTGTAATGTTGCAGGCTTTCCCAGAGGAACTGTTTTCAGTTCTTAGGACGGTGCTTCTGTTGAGAGGACTGAGTGTTGGTCTTGGACTGAACTACTCTTGTGCTGAACAATGGAGACCCATTGCAGAAGAAGCATTGTATAATGCTGGCAGGTTAAAAGGTGCTGCTTCTACACAACACCCTTCCCTACCTAAACAATCTCACACAAATCACATGATCCACCTGTTACTGTTAAACACCTAAATGTGCAATTTCTTCTATGCTTTTGCAGATACATATGCAATGCCCAGAGTTCAGAAGCGAGGCTTCTTCAGAAGATCACTTCGCAGGGGGTGATTGTTATGTTACGCATTTAAATCAATTAATGTTATAATTTTTCTTTTTTTGGTGAGGTAAATTAAATGTCAATTAATCGAGTTATTTGATATGAAAGTAATTCTTTTGTTAGAATGAGAGAAAAGGTCAGATCCTGGGTATTCAAAACTTAATAACCAGAGAGGATTGTGAAAGTTAGGCATGTGTATCAAAAGATTAATACAGCTACGGATTGACTAGCTAATTTTACAGGTTCTCTTGAACTTGGCATCTATCAATTTCAAAACTTGCCTGTGGATTGTCTATCTATCATTCTAGAGGATATATCGGGAGTATCCTTTCCAATCTAGCAACTTAAAGTTTCATGTATTTATATTTTTGATATTGAAAAAAAAGAAAAGGTCTGAATAGAACTTGAAGTTCTAGCGGTTTAGCTTGCTTTTAAGTTATGGTTTGTTGAATTGGGCCTATTAAATGAAATTGGGCTTTGAAGTTATGGGCCCATAAACGAAATAATAGCTTCTTGTACACTTCCCGCTTTTCACCTTCAGTCCTCGCGCCATACTCCATGCTCCGTGCTCTCTCTCTATAAGCATATCCTGATCTATCCCTCGCTCTTAAGCAACAGTTCAGTACAGTTGACAAGAAAAAGAAAGAAATGTTTGGGAGGGTAAGAGTATCATCGTCTCCACCGGAGAGTTTGGAGAGGCTAACTACGAAGCTTCTCAAGGACGACTCTCTCTCCCTCTACGGTAATATACTTACTTCGCTGTTCTCCTCAGGTTGTGAATCATAATTTCTTTAATTTGTTCTAATTTGTTGTGCGATGCAGAGTCAACACTGATTAAGCTGAAATTGGGTTCTAAGAAGAAGATGGATGCGGCGGATGTGGAAACCGTTTCGAGAAGCGACGGCGAGGAGATGGCCGTTGATGCTGAAACGCAGCGGATCAGGACAATTCCTGAGATGTTTACCAAGTATACGAATCAAGTGAATTCTTCTCCGGACGTAAATGAAACGACGACGGACAGTGAGTGACAGTCCCGCATTTATGCTTGTATATTAAGTTCAAGCTTCTGTCTGTGTTTCTCTAACTATTGAATCTTGGACGTTAAATAAACTTTGTAATCGCCACCAATTGAAAATGTCATGCTCTGTTTGATACAGAATTATTCAAGTTCCAATGATTTATGATTCTTAGATACAAAAATGTTGCCCAGAAGGGAAATTTCCAAAGCTTCGTGCCTCTATAACTGTAGATGCTTGATATTACTCTCTTATCCAATCTGCAAGGGCTGGTGTCCACTGACATACTTCACCTTCTTTGAACCAGAGAGCTGAACATGTTACAGAAAGCTAACTTAGTTACTCAACATAAGTATCAACTGTCTATATATGAACAATTTTTTAGATTCCTGATGCTTATATTTGTCTCTAAACTGCATATACAGCAAACTTGTTCAATTAAACTGGAACAAAACATTGTTCGTACTATATGACACTGGAAAAACGTTGAGCAGAAAAAGACTACCTATTTCTCGCTTCCCATTTTCAGGGCTGTCACTGCCATGAACCACATTCCTGCAGAAATTTCCGTCATAAAATTGATTAAGGTCTATAACAAAACATTTATAAACCGATATGGTGCAATATCATTGAGTAGTCAGCTTCCTAACCTTCCAGTTTGAACAGCCAGATCTCCTCTTATTGTGCCCGGTTCAGCCTGAAGAGGATCTGTAGACCCTATTAATTTCCGTGCCGATGCTACGACACCGACACCTTCCCAGGCCTGATAACAAAATATTGTTGTCACTTTAACAACAGATTTAAGTTGTTAGATTCATAAATTTGCTCCATGGAAAAATCATACCATGCATACAACTGGACCTGATGTTATATATGTGATAAGTTTAGGGAAGAAAGGCCTTGATTTCAGGTCCTTGTAATGCTCCTGTAAACAAAAAGCAGAGTTTGGGTAATTTGAGGGAACAACATTTGCCAAAAAGGATAAAATTAACACTCAATGGACAATTTGACCCTTGAGGTTTTTAAATTTCACTCTCTGTATTCTCTATGCATGCCATTTAGCATTTTCCCAAATAAGGGCTTAATTAAACTTTTGAAAAGAACCCTAAAAACTGTTCCATTACTGACTAATTAGGGTTTATCATGAAATGCAAATGAAACATCAACAAAGCACAAACCTCTGCCAACTCTTTAGGACACTGAAAAAGCTTCAGTCCAGTCAATTTAAATCCTTTCTTCTCAAACCTTGAGATTATTTCCCCCACCTAAGAGAACCCCAAAGAAAAAATGAAACCAGAGTAATCAAAACCTTTCTCCTTCACTAGAATTATACAATTAATCAAGTGGACATGCAACTTACAAGGCCCCTCTGAACACCATCGGGCTTGACCATAATGTAAGTCTGTTCAACCTGTTCCTATACATAAATTTACAGTCCTTCAGTCAGAAATTGCAAATGGGGCTCCACCAAATAGAACCACAAGAAGCAAATAAAGATGAAAATGTCAAACAATTAAATGGGTTTAACAATTTCACACAAGAAAGCTACAGTCAGCATCGTAGAAACTTCTTTAAAAAAAAAAAAGCAGCCCAGGAAGCAAAACTTTGATGGGGAAGAAGAGAGTACCATGGAAGCGACTAAATGCGGGAGGAAGATGGGGGTCTTAGTGGACCTACGAGAGGTTTTGGCGTTAAGAGGACCTGATATGGAATAAGAAAATTGAGGGCAGTGTGAGTGAAATGCAGCTAAGTGGCTGAAACGGAGGTCAAATAGCTTCTTGGAGGAGGAGGAGGAGGCGGAGAACGTGCCGGTTAAATGGTTGGAAGGTCGGTGAGTAGTTGCTCGGGGAATGGATGACGTAGAAAGATGAGGTCTTGCTCCATTAAATACGCCCACTGCCTCCATTGTTGTCTTGTCTCTCCACTTTCTCAGTTCTCTATCAGCACAAGACCAGAAAAGAGATCGAAAGAGAAGTGGCCAAGCTGCGTTTCGGGTATAACTACCGTGTTTGGTCTTAACGAAATCTATTCCTTTTTAATATGTAAAAACAAACGTCTGTCTATCTCTTAAGTCTTACCTACCTCCACTCCAGTTTATTATCATTGATTCTTTCTCTGCCTTTTCTTAAAATAAAATCTCAAAACCACAACGCATGAACTTCCTAATTTTAAATCTTAAATGTAATATGGGTATTTTCTATTTTTAAAATATTATTATTATTATTTCATAATATTAAAATATTTTATTGATTTTTATCAAATCATTTTTAACACAGTATTATGAGATTGATTGTTAATAATAATATTTAACAATCAATGATTACAAATTAAGGATGGAAAAAAACATATTTAAAGTTGGTGAGAGTTACGGAACCAAAAGCGAGGGACTTGGATCAAATTTGTTGTATAAAGGATAAAGTAAAACGGGTGCTCGTGGATGAAAATAACATAATGATAAGATGACAGAGCTACTTCAAAAGGCTTTTTAATGAAGGCGAAGACAACCATATTTTCTCGAGTGATCTTAGCACTCTTGAGCAATACAATACCTTCACTTTTTGTTGGCATATCATGAGAGAAGAAATTAGAGGAGCTTTGAGGAAAATAAAGAGTAGAAGTTCATTAGGACCTGATGATGTACTCATAAAGGCATGAAAGAGTCTAGGAGAAGAGGTGACATGGATCAAAGGGCTAGTGATGTGGCATCTCAAGTTGAGGTCGATAGTCCGAGTGTTCAAGATAAGAGTTTGAGGTCTTCAACTTAAATTCCACCGTCAACTTTTCAAAAGGGATATGGTTGTAGGTATATTGTTGGACCTATGACAAAGGCTAGGACCAAAAGGATGGAAGGGACTTTGAATAATTTAATTAAAGAAGCTCATTCTCAAGCCCAAACCCAAGTCCAAGTTGCTTCAGTTAAGGAGTCCAAGCAAGTCCACTTAATAAGTCTCGGAGAAGTTGGGACAACCTAACTTGACAAATAAGGCCCATGACCGAATTTACTATTATTAGGTTTCCTTCTTTGTAAGGGACAATTAACCAAATCCTATAAGATCTCTTATTTCCTAAAAGTTAATTTCCTAGTAGGTTAAGTAATTTAAGATTAGTAGGTTTCTTTGACCAAATCCTATAAGGTCTTTTGTTTCTTAAAAATTAGTTTCCTAGTAGGCTAAGTAATTATAGGTTTAAGATAATTTCTATTCCTTAATTTTCAGTCAACCCCTCTCCTATATATAGGGAGGTTCGGCAATCACTAGGGGATACAATTTTATGACATTATTTTGTGAGGTTTATCCTTATTATTATTCTTGTTGAATAATAAGAATGCATTGCACGATTTTCATGCTTTGTATGCGACTTATCTAATTGATTTTATTTCATCAATTATGGGGTCTTTATTTGTTGCTCTTCTTTCAATCTTGTGTCATTCAATTCATAATTTGTTTGAATTGGGTTATGCATGTTCTTGAGGGTTGGGTTACAAATCTCTTGAAACAAATTTCGTTCTTCTCTTCTCAAATGGTGAATCAAGAAAAGTCTTAGGTAAGCTTTTTATATTCCGCAATTTCATATCAAAAGGGTGTTACTTGGTTAGCCAAGCTTTTTAATGTGATCCTCAAGTCTACCAAAATGCTAGATAAGTGGATACTTATCACACTAATCCCCCTCTATAAGAACAAAGGAGAAATCTAAACCTATAACAATTATAGAGGCGTCAAATTACTCAGTCACATCATGAAGTTATAGGAGAGGGTGATTGAGAAGAGAATGAGATAGGGTACACCTATTTTGGAGAACCAATTTAGTTTTATGTCAGGAAGGTTCATGACAAAAGCCATACATCTCCTTAGACAATTAATGGAGTATTATATAGATATACAGAGGAATTTGTACTTAATTTTCATTGATTTAAAGAAGGCTTATGCCAGGTTACCTAGGGAAGTCAAGTGGAGATGTTTAGAAGCTAAAGGAGTTCACGTTGCCAATATATGGGTTATTAGGGGTATATATGAAAGTGTAAGGACTAGAGTAAAGACAACAGAAGGAGATCCATAATATTTTTCTATCGATATCGAATTACACTAAGGATCCCCATTGAGCCCCTTCCTGTTTATAGTAATTATGGATGAGTTTACTAAGAATATCCAAAGGGATGTGACTTGGTGTATGTTGTTTCTCGATGATATTGTTTTAGTAGATGAAATAAAAGAGAATGTTAACGACAAGCTAGAACTTTAGAGGTATACGCTAGAGTCTAAGAGCTTTAAATTGAGCAGGACTAAGACTGAGTACTCAAATTGTAACTTTTTGGGTTGTAGGGCTGCATTTAATATGGAGATCAAGATTGGAACTGAAGTTATACCACAAAAGATGTTTTATGTAACAACAAGATACCGCTCAAGCTAAAAGCTAAATTATACTAGTTAGAAATTAGGTTGACCATACTTTATAGGGCAGTGTGTTGGACTATAAAATCAGCACATAGTCATAATTAATAGTAGCGGAGATAAGGATTCTCTATTAGATATGCAACTTTATAAGAAGATATAAGGTCAGTAATAAAGTGGCAAGGGATAAATTAGGGGTGGCTAACATTTATAATAAAATAAATGAGATAAGGCTTAGGTGGTTCGAACAATGTTAAGAGGAGATATATTGACACCCCTGTGAGAAGATGCAAGAAATTTATAATTAAGGATTGTAAGAGAAGAAGAAAAAAAACCCAAAAAGAATTAAGGGGAGATAATTAAGAATGATATAGCCATACTAGAGCTTACTGAGGACTTGATAAAGTAACTATAAATACACGTGAACCAAATAAATTGTTTGTCATGCATAAACCTCGATAATCTCTTACTAAGCAATATGGTATTCATGGTTTGAATAGAACATATCCCTATACCTCTTGTTTTCTTAAATTGTAGACTTCACTCCATTTCATCTTGGTTTAATGAGTTCCCTCTATTTTGCCAAACCATAAGAATTTGTTGAATATCTTTTCTATGGTTTTTATGATAGACCTGGGGAAAGCCAAATGAGCAACTCAATAGATATTGATAGAATTAAAAATAGATGCAATAAGTTAAATTTTCCCTATTGTTGAAAGGTGTTTGGACCTCCAAGAAGAGATTCTGGATTGAATTTTGTCAAGAAGATATGTGAATTCCTTTGATTTCACTTTAGGAGAGGAGACGAGGATGCCAAGATATGTCATTAGACGGTTCTATTGCATAAAACCAGTGGTATCTCCAATCTATTGGTGTTTATCAACTGCACTCCTTGAAAGATAAATGTAACATACGACTCCCATAAAGCATATACCCGACATAGTGAAGGATATTCGAGAACATACTATAAGAAAAT
Source organism: Erythroxylum incrassatum (assembly GCA_026546855.1). Taxonomy (NCBI): domain Eukaryota; kingdom Viridiplantae; phylum Streptophyta; class Magnoliopsida; order Malpighiales; family Erythroxylaceae; genus Erythroxylum; species Erythroxylum incrassatum. The sequence goes on from JANVCL010000006.1 coordinate 30,623,813, forward strand.
GGCACGTTAAGTCAGTTAAATCAATTCATTACATTTTAATCTATCACATATAACATAAAACATTCCAATAATTATATTGTTCCATTTTTATTCACAAACATATACAGTCTCAAATGTCATTACATTTACAAAATTCACATGCACAGTATACAACAATTGAAAGATACAATTCTTGATACAAAATAATTAAGACATTTGTAGGTACAACTGATCCCAACACTAACCCATATCCAAATGTAGAAGTTACGTCAACTAGACTAGCTAGATTTCTCCTGAACCTTAAAAACAATGTTGCAATTTTGATGAGTTTGAGAACTCAGTGAGTGAACCATCATCGATGTGCTCACTCAAAATAGACATAAATATCGCAAGCACATAACATAATTCAATCAGTATTTCACATCATTTAGAATTAAATCTCATATATCATATCATTCAGAATTTAGTACCTGATTGCAATATACATCATATTCCAACAAGTTCGTTATGAACATAAGCATTTCATATAATTATTTCATAATAATTCAATCATTCATTTCAATCATTCATATCATCCACATGTACACAAACATAGCATATCATTATATAAACTCAATTCAGTCATTCTTTGCAATTATTTACATGATACATGTAAAGATATATATATGCAATGCACATGAGACTCCACTTTCTTTCTTTTTTACTGATCGCCTATTTAACTGTCCCGGACTCATTATAAATACCAGGCTCATTTATAACTATCTTGTATCTGTTGTAAATACCGAGCTCATTTCATAACTGTTCCGTACCTATTACGGATACCAGGCTCATTTATAACTGTCTCGTATCCGTTGTAGATACCAGATTCATTTCATAACTATCTCGTACCCATTGCAGATACTAGGCTCATTATCAGCTAAGCTTGTGGCTTTTGTGCATATTTCTTGAGCTTTAAACTCTTTTTCGCATTGGTCATTCCGATCACAACTCCTTTATCTGATCATGCATATTCATGTAATGGATTGCATCATTTCACATAATATGATATCAATAACTTTCATTCGGTGTTCACAGTCATTTATCACAATTATCGGATCGGAGTCCGGCATTCAACATTCAATTAAGTACACATTTTCCCACATTCACATACAATCAGTAAGCACTTCCTATACAGTCCCGAATATTTAACTCCTCGGACAATTGATGGTCTGGAATTTCACAATCATATCAGTAACAATTCAATATCTGAAAGTTAATCAAAACAATTCAAACGTAGTGAGAAAACATCTAGGATAACTCACATAATTCAAACTGAAACACATACATAATTAAGATTATAGATCTAGGTCAACTCACAGTATGTTCTAAAATAGTTATTGCCTTGATGATTCGACAATTTCTGAATATTGTCGGTCAATTTGTGCTTCTAAATCATACAATACACACATAATCCTCATATTACTAAGTTGATCAATTAATAATTATTCAACTATGCACATGTATGTGTGTCAAGTTCGATGCATGCTCAGTTGATTTTCTCGGGTATATGTCCTTAATCACAAATCTTAATCATTCATTCATTATAGCTTGTTCATAACTTGTTTGCAATTAGGTTATGCCTTTTGGTTACCCTCAATTTATCAATCATACATTCATCAATCCTTTATTAATGCTTTATATTCACACAATTTCCCCAATTCTCATTCATTTATACTAATTCACATTATTCATATCCTTTGAATCACATTTGCATTCATAAGAACAACTTCACTCCTTTCATAACTTATAAATTCTAGCTTAGGTACATTGATATCAAACAATCTAATCCTTAATTTATAATATCATTTAAGAACCTAAACTCATCAAACACTTTGCCAATTGATTCAACATCAAACTAAGTTCATTTTAAGCCCTCAATCAAGTCTAATTACACCAATGTATAGTGTCATAGCCTTATATGATTCAACAAGAACACAAAACACAATTTTTCCTCTCTGCCAAGCATTTCTACGGTCGTGGGATGGGACCAATACAATTCCCTTGATCGTGGGATGGGTGAACCGAAAGTTCACCTTCACTTTCCTTCAACTTTTCGTCTAAATTTTGACACCTTCATGATAATTCATCAATTATACCTCAGTTACACCTTAAAGATACTTCAATTCCTCATCAATTCATCTTTAATCCAATTCAAATCATTCATTTGGTAGTTCACAAATTATGGTCTTTCAAGCATTAAGATCAAAACAGAACATAACCAATCCATTCATTAAATTCCCAACACACATTCAATACCAATACTACAACCAACTTCATCCCTGATCAATCATCATAAATGTTATTCTAACATATGTCATTAGGATAATAAATCACTTACTAGTTCAACTTAATGTCTCCTCAAACATCGAGCTAACCTAACCTTATGCGCAATGTTTACATCCTTTTCTTCCTAATGTTTCTTTATGAACAAGCTGTCTTCTTTTGATTATAACTCTCTCTAAAAAGATCCAAATGTCATGATTCTTGTGCCCCTTGAAACTAAACTTCCATTAGTATTATTATATCTAAAAATTAGATAAACAACATCTCCCTTTAAAATATAATCTCCATCCAAATTCTGTCTTGTTTTTTGTAAGAAATTGACTGGCAACTAATACTCAAACCACAATAAATCATTATCAAGACATATTCTAATCAAACCGTTTCACAAAAACATTAATAAGACATCAATAATGATTTTTCATGTTTTATACTTTCACTAATTCAGACTCTAAGGTCCTCAAAAATCAGGAAATAATACAAGGTTCCTGTACAGGGGTCTATCACAAGTAGTATTAGGGAAACAAACATAACTCAAGATCTAGTCACTATTTTATCAAGAAACTTTCCCAAAGGTCAAGCTAAGACCTATATCTACAACTTTTATTCTTTGTGTTTCTTTAAATTCATGCTCTAAGGATATGAAAAATAGATCGAAAGAGAAAAATGAAATTGAAACCAGAATTTCAACGTACCTTGATAACTTCTTTCCTTCTCCTATTCTCTTCCCCTTTTTCTCTCCTTCTCTTCCCATTTTCATTTTTCTCCCTCTTCTAACTTTATGGCCGACCTTCACTCTCACTTCTATTGCCTTTTTTATCCATTTTCTCTAGAAAATTCAAAGAAAGTCAAGCTAATCCATATGTCGCCATTCCATTGGTCCATCCATGTGTCACCATTCTATTAGTACATAAGTTATCCTTCTATTGGTCCATATGTTACTATTCTATTGGTATATGTGTCACTTAATTTGAGCTCCACACATCACTCATTTAAGCCTCTATATGTCACTACTTGTAAGGCTACATATGTTACCAATTATAAGGCTACACATGTCACCAATTGTAAGGCTATATATATCACCATTTGTAAAGCTACACATGTCACCATTCTATTGCTCCACATGTCACAAGTCTAAAGTGTCATTTGTCACAAAATTAAAGGGCCACTTGTTGCAATTATATTCAAGCCACTTGTCATCCATTTAACTGAGTCATTTATCAATTATTCCCAATGTCACATGTCACCATTTTATAGGCCTAATCAACCTAAATTCTCATGTATCAATTTTTCTTGCTCTTTATCATTTTTCTTAGACTAGATGCACATATCTCCTCGTCAATTACTTAATTGTAAGAATAAATTCTCAATTCACTAATTATAATCCATCAATTTATGTTATTGGTAAATCAAAATGCAAAACATTGGGAATGCACATTCATTTTCGTTCCATACCCCGGAATATGTCAATTGATTGTATATACTATCTTGCAATGTTTTCTAAATCATGATTCATATGTGTATACAAATATTATGCATGTAAATGAAATGCACCTTGTAAATTCTTAAATGAAATAACTCATGTGACTCATTCTAACAGTTAATCTCTAACAATTTTAGGAGGCAGGATATTACAATAAATGTTGCTTTTGGCACAGTTCACATATAACCCAGATGCCTTTTGAAAAATTATAGTGCTTTCATCACTGTTGAGGTAGGAATAACATCTGCTTTAGAAAGTAAAATTAGATCATTTTTAAAACAAAGATTGGTTAGTTTAAGCTTACTGCATTTGGAGTGATATTTGAAAGTTCTTGTTCTTTTTACAACCATTTCAATTATCTTGTGGAGTACTTCCATGACTAGCGCAAAGGTATATAGAGATAATGGATCCCCTTATTTAATGCCTTTGCTACTTTTGAAGAATTTGGTAGGTTGACCATTCACTAGTATGTTATGTGTGGGCGTCTTTGTGCATTGATCAATCCACTGAATAAATACCTCTAAGAATTCCATAGCTTGACATATATTGATGATGAAGCCCCAATTCGCATTGTCATATACCTTTCTGAGATCAATCTTGATGCAACAATTGGGATTACCTCTCTTCTTAGAGTAAGAACAAATGAGGTCTTAAAGAATAAGGATGTTATCTCCAATTACTTTGCCAGATATGTAAGCTCCTTAAGTGAGACTAATGTGCTTATGGAGTATACCCTTGAGTCTTTAAGCAATGATTTAGAAGGAATTTTGTATATGGAATTGCAACAAGTAACAAGTCTAAAATTAGAGAAACCATTTAGTTCTCCATTCTTTGGCACAAGGGTAACAAAAATCTCGTTGATGTCTTTAAAGAGATAGCCTTTGTTGAAAAACTCTAAGACAACTTCTGAAATCAGATTTCCAATGAGTAACCAAGTTTTCCTAAAGAAATTGACATTAAAGCCATCTGGTCCTAAAGCCTTGTGAGGCTGCAGATTGGCAACTGTTCCCTCAATCTCCTAAAGTGTAACAGGCTTAGATAATATGGCTGCTTCTTAAAGTGAAATGGAATCTTTAAGGATCTGCTCAAGGAACTGCTTGGAATAATGTGCTTTAGTAAGTCATTAGATAACTAAAGTAATCATACGCCCCTTGAACAAGCTAGATTTGAGAGTTAAGCAGTGTATTATTGTGCTCGAAGGAAATAATTTGATTTGTAGCTTTCCTTTAAACAATGGCTTTATGAAATACTGAGGTATTTCTATCTCCATCTTTCATTTAATCCACCCTGCCTCTTTGTCATAACGGAATAATAAAAAAGAAGAGCTTGAGTGTAATTGTACAAGGCTTCTCTTTCTTTAACCTTTAGAATTTGCTGATAAGGATTGTTATAAATAGCTTGATGAATGGTCTCCAAATCCTTCTTTGCACTTTTGACTAGGTGATGTGGGTTGCCAATATTAACACTATATAATAGCTTCATCTCCTGCTTAATAAGCTGCATCTTCTTCATATAAACATACTATTTAGTACCACTAATATCATATCTTAGTGCTTTCCATATACTTTCCTAAAAACTAGCTAGCTCCATAACAGAATTGTTGAATCTAAAAGGATAATAAGATCTTGCAGCAGTTGTTGTGGTACAGATAAAGGTATAGATGAATGAGTGTAATAAGCTTACAAATGAGACCAGGAAAGTTGATAAAGTTGAGTAGTGTAGACTTGAAACACCTAGAAATCATAATCAAATCCAGCAGCAAGCATAAAAAGAAATTCCTATTGCAAATTGTAAAACCGCAGTTAAGTGAGTAAGGAGGATTATAAACAAAGGTATAGGTGAATGAAGTTAATAAGCTTACAAAGAAGAATGAAAAAGTTGAAAATGGGAAGCAGCGTATAGTTACCTAGAATTCAGAATTGGATTCAATAGAAAGCACAAAAAGAACATGAATTTGAGGCAGTAGCTAGAAGAAAATCCAATAGGAATAAAAAAAACTCTCCCTAATACTGCGTTTGGTTGGCGTCTTCAATATGTAGAGACGGAACGAGACAAAAATTTAAAGACAGAACAGAATACAAATTGGAGACAGAGAGGTGTTTGGTTGCGATGGACAGAACAGAAAAACTGTCTCCGTCCCAAGGATAGAAATGTGTTTGGTTGCAGTAGACAGAACAAAAAATAATATTAATGACGAAAATGCCCCTACAGTATAATATATTGGAAAGATTTAATTCATTGATTATTTTAAAACGAATGATTTGTATTAGTAAAAAAGTTAACAAATAATAATAATAACAATAAC
>JANVCL010000006.1:30766756-30781764 GCA_026546855.1 Erythroxylum incrassatum
ATTGATAGTTTGATGTATGCTTAGCTATGTAATAGGCAAGACATTGCATTTACTGTTTGACTATTTGGTCAATATCTGGTTAACCCAGGTGTAGACCATTGAAATGCAGTCAAGCGAGTGTTGAGATAATTAAAGGTAATCAAGGATTATATGTTGACATATAGAAAAGTCAAAAGACTAAACCTCGTAAGAAATTCATATTCAAATTAAGTTATATGTCCGGATGATCGAAAGTCCAATTAAGGTTATAGTTTTTTTAATTTAGCAGATGGTATAATGTCGTGGAAGAGTGTTAAGTAGACAAGGGTGATTTCCTTGACCATGCATGCAGAGTGCATACTATGGGGCTGCTTCACAGACAGCTTAGCTCAGAAATTTGATTTATGAGTTGTCTGTGGTTTATTCAGTGGTTAGACTCATTCGGTTGTAATGTGATAATCAAGCTGATGTGTTGTTTAATAACAACATTGAATATCACAGGGTCTTAGCATTTTGAGGTCAAATATTTGACCATGAAGTAGTTGATGCGAAAAGGTGACATTAAGGTTTAGAGCATTTAAGGACTGGGGAACTATAAGTCGATTATTTAACTAAAGGACTTTACCCACTCGTGTTTGGAAGACAAGTATACAATATGGGTGTTTTGAAGTCCTTAGACATAGCTAGATAGGGGATCATTATGTTTGCTCTATGTACATTTGTACGTTTTGATGTATTATGACAGTATGATGGTTCATTAATAAAGATGATTATTATTTATCCTCAGTAATACGTGTTACATACATTGTCATAATACGTATGAAAGTCTTAAGATTTGTGTCAATCTTAAGCATTTCAAGGTTATTGGGCATATATATAGATTGACCTTAAGCTTATGTCATCAAGACATATACAGTTTTATACATAAGTTTAAAGTGACATAGGGGATATAAGTTTTTAATCTCATAAAATTCTCTAATGCAGTTTAGCATTCAGTAAGAGAACGTAAAGGTTTTCTCTGATGTTTTTTAGCATTCGGTGAGAGAAAATAAGTTTTCTCTAATGTTGTTTAGCATTCGGTAAAAGAAAACAGGATTTTTCTAATGTTGTTTAGCATATGTAGTTAGCATAAAGTAAGAGAAATCGAGACCTATAAACGAAGATGATATAATTTAGATCATACAAGTATCATCCTAGTTTGTCGCATTCTATTTTCCCATTCATGTTAGTGAGGTATTAGGTATATGTGATTGTATTAGATATGTGTCGCACATAACACATGTATTTGATACTTTTCGATATCAAAAGCCTTGCAGGATGGAATGACAGACTTTCGTTATCTTTGGATCAAATATTTTGTTTTTAAAACCTAGTCGACTAATTCAGTAACGTGACTTAACTGAGTTTTTAAACTGTTTTTAAACTAGAGTCAAAACTGCAATTAATACTTATCCAAGGGGGAGAATGTTGGACAATTTTGTCCTTTCCCATAAAGTTGGATAACATTTAATTGCATTTTTTAGTTTTTCAATAACTTATCGATTAAATTACGTAATTTGATTCAGATAAAGATAATAAAGTGGCCTAATAAATTATCTAAATCAATGTGTCCAAGTTCGGGTGAAAAATGGATCCCGATCAGTGTGAACCGGACCCGTATCGGTCTTGTGATGGGAAAGCCCGATATAGATGCTATATATAAAGGTTAAAGTCTCCTGCAGTTGCTCATATATCAATCGTAAACATAAGGATTCTCTAACTCATTAAAAAAACTTACGTTTTGAGAAAACTGTAGATAGACCTTACCCAAGTCCCGGAGAGCAGTTCCCGTAAAGACGACAGTAGATTTACGCTTGTTTTGTCTTTAGAAAGCTCCTTTGAAGTTACGAAGACCAAAATCAGGTATTTTCGACATTTCTTCGTTTATTGCTCTTTTACGTTCAATTTGAAACACGTAACTAAGATATCATTGCGTGTTACATGTCATTATGCAAGGGCCTGCTTCTATTATCTTCTAAGCTGATGAGGAGCTGGAGAACTTAAATAAGAAGAGATGATCTTCATTACCTAAGAGCCCATTGTTTGACTAAAGGAAAAGTCAGTCTCTTTCATAAGAAAAACTCCATGGTTATAGACCAAAGCCAACACCCTTCTTAACAGTTTCCAGGGACGGTGAGACTATCATGCACCATCCTTCAACGGTGTAGGACAGTACGAGGAGAAATCACCCAAAGCAGCTTTCCAGGAGTATACCTTAAATATTGAGGTAAGATCAATCTAAGTTACAGAGTCAGCCTGAGATGGAGAAGGAGCTTGACGAGGGTTAAAGCAACCCGGGGGAGAGGCTTTAGAGGCAAAGGCGAGAATTCCGTAGAGGAATTCTGACCAACTTGAGAAGTTTGTAGCAGGGAGGGTTACCGTTGTTAGTTAAAAGATTAGAAGGAATTTTGAAAAGTAGTTACCGTAAACGGTGACTTAATGTTGAGGGGAAAAGAAAAGGACCAAAAGACCCTTAGAGGGCAAAGTGAAAGGAACGGGACACAAGGATGAACGAAGAAAATGGCGAAGGAAACAAACGTAAGTAGCCATGAAGAGAACTCCATTCTTATCTTCTTAAAATCATTAGATAAGTTTTGGTACTTAGATATTTTTATTAGTTACATATTATTACTATTGATTTAATTTTTCATAACTTTTCAAAAAATTGTTAATAAAAAGTTGCATAATCAACAATATATTTTCATTTAAGAGTGTAAATAATTAAACATTTACAAAATTAAAAATAATAAATTTCTTAACAGTCACATCCACAAAACTAAAATTGCATAGAGAGAGACCTAATGAAAACTTAATAATTTGAGGATATAAATTACGTTCATTTGCAGATATCGAGTACAAATTGATATCAGAAATAATGACATTATACGAAATATTAAAGGATAAATCACACTTTCCACTTAAAAAATAAATTCTATAATAGCCACATCAACATCCATGCAAGTCACCTATCACAAGTTGATACAAAATATAACTAAGACCTAAAGAAATTGAAACTTAAAGTACAAATCGCACCATCTTATAAAATTCATAATATAAATTAACACCAGAAATAACAAGAAGAACCATCCTAACCTTCATGTAAAATGTGAAAAGATAAATCGCCCCTTTTTACATTTAAAGACGAGAAAAATATAGATGTTCGATGTTCCAAAAATCTAGCACTTAAATCATTCATTCGGGCAGGACACCATGTTAATAAATATATTCACATGGAATTGGATATTCTCTAGTTTATAACTTAGTTTAAGTTATTAAAAAAAAAAAAAAAAGAAGCAGCAGCAGAAGAAGGAAAAGCTTCACATCCTTTGTACCATCTACCTTCCCGAGAGACTAAATATAGGTAACTGCTCTACCCCAAAGATTACAGACAAAAAGGCTCCCCAACAAAGCCAAGGATTTTAGAGCTGCCGAATTAATTTTATGGAACAAGAGAAATAAGATTAAGACGAGAAGCATTTGTACACCTGACATTTACATAAAATAGCTGAGAGCCTTCTTTCTTCTTGAACCACCTTCACCGTACAATTCATTCCACTGTAACAGCTCAGTCATATTGACTGATTCCGAGGAAACACTAGCACATACCTGTTTAAATAACATGAAAAGGTTGAGAAAACAAAATTGTGAAACTTTTGAAAGATAAGGATTCATCAGTTTCATCTTACCCGTTCATGAGCATATTTAAAGTCGTCCATATTTAGAGGCCGTATATCACCACTGCCACTTAAAGGTGGGGTGGGTTTACCTTCTGCTAGAGCTGCAGCATGTTCCTGAAAATTAACAGAACAGACCAGATTAGGGGAGAGATGACCAAGTTTTGCACTATATCAAGACAAACTGAAAATTTGAATCCACCGAGAAAAGCTAAAAGCTTGCTGAAAAATGTGCATTTCTTAATAATCTACTTGACAGGACATGTATACAAAACAAACCTTTTTCTCCTTCTCCAAAATCTCTTTGATTGGGCGGTGGGCAGCAGTAACGCACAGGTTCTGCAAGGTACAATCCATTGTCAGCCAGCTGACATAATAACATAAATAAAGCATAAATTTGAGAATAAAACCTTGAGGTCACTTCCAGAATATCCGTCAGTCATAGCTGCAACCGCTTCAAAATCAACGTCAGGAGACAAATCCTCTTTCGCCAAAATAACTTTTAGAATTTTTGCTCTATTAGGAGCATCAGGCAAGTTGACCATCAATCTGGATGGAAAAAGACATGAGAAAATAGGAAGCGTGAATACATCAGAAGAATACACCATCAATCTGTTCGTGAAACAACATGCCAAATATTTCCATGGTAATCTGCATACAGCTTTTTCTCGGGATGTCCATATAGATTGTCAAGGCCATTATGATACAATACCTTCGTGGCAACCTTCTGATGACAGCCTCATCAAGGTCAAAAGGCCTATTTGTAGCTGCAAGCACTAGAACCCGCTCGGTATCTTTGGTTCGTAAGCCGTCCCAGTTTACCATAAATTCATTTTTCATCTTGCGCATGGCTTCATGCTCTCCTGGATTTTCCCTCCTTCCCAGCATGCTGTCAACCTATAAATAAAGCAGACAGAAAAAAGAAGAGATACCGAAAGAAGCATGAGTCAACAGTTGCAAAATAATCATGCTAAACACCTAAATGGGTTGTAAAGAACTTGCCTCGTCAACAAAGACAACACTAGGAGCAATTTTACTGGCTAATGAGAAGACAGCTTTCACATACTTCTCACCCTCACCAAACCACTGTCATTAGTAAGACAAAAAAGAAATCCACATCACAAATTGAACTCAATACATAGATTGTATGCTATTAGTCCACAAATGCACTTACCTTGGATGTGATGCTTGACATTGAGATGTTGATAAAATTGGCACCAGCTTCAGTTGCCACAGCCTTTGCAAGCATAGTCTTTCCTGTTCCTGGAGGTCCGAACAAAAGTATGCCCTTGCAAGGCTGTAAATCAAACAATCACAGTGAGGATCTGCCTTCTTTCTAGATATGTTGAACTTCTATTCATTTGGAAGGTTACAGATGAATATTACTCCATCCCTTTGAATAAACAGCTTGCAAATTAAAAGAGAGAGAGAGAGAAGAGATGAGGAAACCTTCGTTAATTGCCCCTTGCAGAAAAGTTCAGGCCTCTGAAGAGGCAGCATCACTAGTTCTTTCAGAGTATCTTTGACATTCTCAAGTGCTCCAATATCATCAAATGTAACTCCAATGTCACTAGGTGGAATAACATCAGCTAAAAGCCTTTTCTCAAACTCATTTTCCGTGACAATGTCCTGTCAAGGGCAAAGTTTTCAGCATAATTTTGACCAAAAACCTCGCAAGAAGAGAACGTAAAATACCAGAATACAATTATGTAAAATAATCACCTTGAGGGACTTCTTCAAGTTTTTAGATTCATTCTGAATAGCCTGCAAGATTCCAATCCCATACTGGATGCTGCCAGAATTGTGACATGTCATTACAATTGTGTAATCATCCAATACTAATACAATCCAAGAGAATGACTAGGGTTATCAAATACCTCTCACTAGACAAAACAAGCGTTGAATCAACATCAGCCTCAGGATTCTGCATCAAATGATTGCTTAGGGCCCATCCAATTACCTTCTCAGCATCTAGAATGCACAACAAGAGAAAACTTATTAGAGAGAAACCATTGCCAATGTTTATTAATAAGAAAGGAAATAAAGATATATACTTTCACTTGTAAGAGTCTGATCTTTGACACATAATGTCTCTAGTCCTTCACACTCCATTGCACTTCGAGCCAGAACCTATATAAACAACACACTCCTCTTTAGCATGGTGCTTTGGCATAAGAACAAGTTCTGGAGGCATAGATATGTGATTCATGGCCAACTGCATTGCCAGGGGGGAATAGATCTTAACAGCCTTTCCCTTCTCTGGCAAAGTAATTGTATCTATGACTCAAGAACCGTGACCTAAAGCTCAAGATGGATAAATCCTGCCGCTATTCAAAGCTCTAACAAACTAGTCCCCAAGAGTTAAAACTCCAAAAATATCAACAGAAAAATAGCTAGAGCCATCCACCATGCATACGGCAACCAATGCCAGGAGAACCCCATGAAGACTAGCATTAAGAGATACAGCAATGATTGTCAGTCAGCGTACCATGTCCCCCCCAAGACAGCCAGAAAAAACAGTATTTTTCTTTATAGTCTTTAAAATCAATTTGCAGCTTTTAGGAACTTGCTATTCGAGGTAACAAGAACCGCAGCACACCCCAATAGGGAACAGATTTCCACAATATAGTCAGATCAACTTTTCTTTTATAAGGAAATAATAGCCAATAGATACAATCCCTATTGGTTCAACCCACCCTAATATTTACACACATGAAAGCAATCAGCGCAACCAGAGAGTTAAAATATTATTCATTTCAGCTAAACTATGTATAAGAAATGTTCACTTTGCGATCTTTGGGAAAAACTTCGCTACTTAAAAAGCAGGACTCACAGTGCGCAAGTGATTCAGATTCCCCTTCATTTTAAGGGTTTCAGCATCTCGATCCAACTGATTTTTCCATGAAGTCAGAAGTGCCTCATCCTGCAATATTTATGACCTCTCACTAAATCACACAAGATAAAAATATAAATATAGGCCAGTCAGCTTGTGACATACCTGAGGCATGTGAATGGCCACTTTATTTGGGAAAATCTTACTTAGAAGTTTTGTAGTCTTTGGCACTTCCTTCCCTCGATCATGAAGTCTTCCAAAATTATCCTGAAGTGTTTTCCCGTAAATCATGCATCAAAATTTCAACAATGCACCAGCTAAAACACACATACACACAAAGAAGAGAGAAGGGGGGAGAGAGAAAGAGAGGGAGGGAAGGAGTACAGGAAAACCCAGGTCAAGAAGAGCAGTCTGATTGCTGCCAAATTTTGTGAATAGAAGACCACCGGGATGTGACTGCACAAAATAAAAAATGGCACAAAATGAGTTAGAATGCTTTAAATCTGAAGCTTTAAATCTGAAGCCACAAATCTCTAAAAATAAAGCTAAAAATCAAGATTTCAAGTCACCATAGGTCCCATACCCTATAGGCTTCTGTCAAATCCAGCATAGAAGTCAAAAAGATAAAAGACTTTTAACTTAGGATTTTCTTCTCAGATCGTTGTTGTCCCAGGCAAGTTTGGCCCAGGAGAAACTTAAGTGATAATGCCCTGAACCAACTATACATGATGACATGCAATAAACTTTCTTACACAACAAAATAAGGTCAACCAAGCGCATATATATATATATCCTCATGAAAAATTTTTAAGTTTAGTAGTTTTCCCTGTTCATGAATGTTAATAATCCAGAAAATAAATGACTGAGAGGTCTTATCTGCACAGCTCATAAGCACGTCGTCTTAAAAGACCATAAAGAAATTTTGATCCCTGTTTCTGATTAGGGAACATGCAATACCTTTTCCTTGCGATTGTCAGTCTGTGTGTGCGAACCAATCACCACTACATTATCAGGAAGCTTTTCAAGTCTGTTTTTGAATGTAGAATAAGAGTCTGTATTTCCTACAATGGACTTCTCTGCATCTTTCATGAACAAAATGAAAGGAGAATCTCTGCTCTCACTATTCACAGCCTGGTATTAAATTTAATCAGTTTAAAAGCCGATAAAATTGAAACGTGATGCAAAAAAAAAACATTCAATTTAAGAGATCATAACCTCAAACAATGTATTGATGAGTAACTTGTTCAAGTCTTCAGCACCACCGTTCTCCAAGCTAAGGTCAGAAGCTGGATCAAGTGACAAGAACCTTCAGTGACTTTGATAAGAAAGATAGACACAACCTTAAATTAAGTCAACCCAGTTCAACATTACCATTACAGAAGTATCCATAACCAATGTCACAAAGACCTCCAAGATCAACCCCGTCACCAATGTGTTTATCAAATTTCACGCCAACTTTTGACAGAGGATTGTCCTCAAAGAGTAACATCACTTTTCCCCGAATTGCATGAGGTGGTCCCCTGAATGATAGAATCTAGAATATTAGTCTAACATGCATATTAGGCGGCATCGTGGAAAGTATGAAGAAAGAAACAGAGAGTTAGAACAAGCACATAGACACATAGAGAATGAAGTGCATCTCTGTCTTTCCCCGTCTCCCACCCCCTATTTGCTCTTTACCCCTCTCCCTACACATTTCTTCGGTAAGCTAAAGCAAACACTAAAATGGAATAAATGGCATAAAAAAGGTTTTAAATTCATTGAAGATACACAATAGCTAAGACATTATTTACTTGTAGACCTTCAAAAGAGAAAATAAAAAATTCAAATCCTCTTTACCTCAACTTGTCAGTAACAAACACATAAGCAATCATCAATAACAATGTCTAGTACAACAGTTAAGAGGCCACAGCCACAGAGCATCAAATTGCTTAGTGAGCAAAGTTAAAGCCTCAGTTATTCCCTCCATATCCAATATCTTAGTTTGTACTCAGTAAAAGCTCTGTATTATAATTTACCAAAAAACTCTAAAACATATGCACTGAATTCAGAATGAAGCTATATATCATTTCAAACATGACCCTCATCATGAACACGGACTGAGAATATGAACTGAATCCAGAATGGAGTAACTCCAAGACCTATTACTGCTTTTCATATTACCAAAAATTGATGGGGTAAACAAGTATTATGTAATTACCAGGAGAAATACCGAAAATATCCACAAACTTCTATCCCTTTTCGAGATATTACAAACCAATCTTCATCAATTTGTATTATCAAATTTTCTATTTGCTAAAAGTCCATCGAGATGGACTAACCATCCAACTCCAAATGATGCAATTTCAACAAAATCAATGCCTTTCATAGAAGCAAGATGAAGAGTGTCAACCTGCACTACATATTAATTATATGCACAAGCCTCTATTCTTGCTCAAGAAATTACAGAAAGAACCCATTACACGTATCAGGAATGAAGAAGAGGAAGAAAAAAATGAAGGATCTGTTCACACTAATTGTACCTCAATGGAGACGATGTTGGATACAAGCCAGCAGAAGATGAACCTACATATCGTACTCTGTCACCTGGAGATTAATGTTGCCTTAGAATCCATAAAAACACAGTAGATATATAATAAATAGATGACTAAATGCAGATGGCCTATTGAATAAATAGAATCTTAATACCTATTTTAAACAATGGATTCCGAGATCCTGATGAAGAAGGTACAGTTTCAGCGTCCATTTTTGGCTGAGATTCTAAACCAGAAGCAAAAGGTGCAGTTGAGGAGCTAGGCGTATCTGTTTCAACATTTGGTTGATTTGCACTCTTCGACAAGTCTGGGGCCGCAGAACTTTGTTTAACACAAGTACACAATTTTTCTGCATTAGATCCATTCTTCAGGTATTCAGCTTCCTTTGAAGACAATCCCTAGATTTCACAGTTAATGATTTAAACAATAATCAGGCTTAGTGAGTTAAGGATAAAGAGAACTATCAAAACGAAAGCCAGTTATCATTTTAACTTACACCCATAAATGAATGGCTGTCAAATATCAGCAACTTAGCACCAAAATAATTAGCAAGTGCCTTAGCCAACATCTCCTGATATATCTCAGAACCTGCAAGTAGAATAAATTGACAAATCATATATCAACAATGATAATCTAAACATGCGAAATAAACATAATGACAAAGGAAGATATCATTGTACCCGCAGGGCCAGAAAGCAAAATTCGTGGATTAACAGTAGTGAGATCTGTCGTAAACTTAGCATGTTCTCTGTGCTTCAAATGTATAAAGGAAGCGGCAACAAGGACATTTCTGGTGTTCTCGCTGCAGAGTGAAAATATCAACCTCGCAAATCACTTAGATGCAATAAAACGATATGTCATGCAGCCCTGATGAACGATTTGCAAACTAAAATCCAAATTCTACACCAAAATATTCAAAGGCAATATCACTTGGGAACCACCATCAAACTCAAGCGAGATATTTAGATCATCTATATATTCTAGGAGTGCAAATGAAATGGTTATACCTACTTGATCACCAGTAATAAGTGGGAAAATGGACATTAAGCATGGTAGAAGAATATCACACCTTAGATAGTATGGAAAATCATCAAATGAAACTTTTATGTTTTTCCCGTCCAGAATGCCAGCATGTATGTCTTCCTTGAATACTGCACACCGCAATGATATACCCGAGGTTGATGCCACCTGGGAATCCCTTGTCCAGTCGTTCCTTTCTTCCAATACCTGTTTAAAGATACCCTTGCTCAATTTCTGTTTATAAGTACTTGATTGAGCTAACATCCTGAAGAAAGGCCTTATCAAATCATTCACCCCAGAGAGTTTTACATTGCCTGCCTCTACACCAGCATCCTGGTTGCAATTGTGAGGAAGATTCTTGTCAATTTCTCCAACATCTACAGCTTTGCCATTGCCCACATCTGGAGTGGAATTACCTTCAACACCATCAAGCTCAACATCTGTACCATCGTGAATAATAGAATCAGCGGGCACCTCATTCCCATGATGGATTTTACTAGTTGTCTGACCTGGAGACTTCCAACGGGATAAATCTTGCCTCCAGCTAGATAAAGATGCCAATATTGATGCCCCAGCAACAGCTGAAGGATCTCCTCTCCTATCTAGTTGCATAAATTTTCCCAGGGTACTCTGAACCTCTGCACCCTTAACCGTAACATCAGTCATGAGTTGCTGAAAAATCTATAATGATCCTTAAGGAAATTACCATGTCACGCAAATTAGAACCCTCATAAAGCTAAAGAAACTGCAGAAACCAAAATCACATGAACATGTAACCGTGAAAGTGAATCAAAGGATACGTAGGCATGATTCCCGTGAGGGCCAAAGACCACCTCATCACCTGAGTGAAGCACACAGCTAGCATTCTTTTTCACCATAGTCCCATTTACCTGAACCAATCCTTTGCTGCCGGTGCTTTCTAGTACTGCTACAACACTTCCTTTGCGCTGATCATGTCCACAAACAATGAGTACTCAAAACTGCATTTACATATTAAGGAGTTTGTCTCCACAAGAATTAGCATTAATCAATCTCACCCAAGTATCCCATTTCCAAGCTCCTCTAGGACAAGAGTCTTATGATTCCAAATGACCCATATTCGTTATCCTTAGCTAATCACCAGGTATACAAGGGAGAAATACATTAAAGTATAATACCTGCGTCTGTTTGATCTTGCATAAGAAAGCACTGATATTCTGATCCTTCAGCAGAAAAGTGCAATTTCTACTCGAACCAATGGTAAAAATGGGGGCGGAAATCACAACATTGGGATTCTGCATTCCAAACGAGCTTCATTAGAAAGATAGCATATTCACTCATCTGGAAACGCCACTCATTTACTCGTTTCACAAACACTCAATAGACCCAACAGCAACCGAAACACTGAACTTCCATGTCAATGGAACAAGTTCAGACGGATTTAACAAATCAATTTAGTAGTTAAGTCTGAATTTTACCATTCCAGACTGTGAAAGAAGCTTGCACCAAGGCGTATTCTCGAAACTCGAGTTTGGCTTCTGATATACGCTCCACGACGACAATGAACTCCTCGGCTTCTCTAGTATAGTCGGCGTAGAACCTAAATTTCAAATAAAATTTCAAAACAATGTAAGAACCAGCAGACTGATAAGACAATCAGAAATCAAACGTTTCACAAAGTCCAGACCACCTACCGTCAGCGACAGGCGACACAACGGCCACCGCAGTCGCCGCCTCATCCTTCCCGGAACTAACGGCCTCTCCTGCACCACCAACTGCAATCGAAGCATCGCCGGAACCACGCTCCGCAGGATCAGCCACCGCCGGTGCACACAATTCCTTGGAATTTTCCGCCGGCGGCATCGATTTATCCGACGCTCCGCCATTTTCAACCTGAAATTCGAACCAAACACAACCGAGAACTACACAATCAACAATCCCGAAGCAAAAAGCCGATACGAATCCACCTCTCCGGATACGGCACCAATCAAGAGAAAAAATAATTAATAAAGAAAATAGAAGAAGAAGAAATCGAGCTTTTCCCGACGACCTTTTGACGCTTGGGCGAAGGAGGCTTATCCTCCGATGAGAAAGATCTCTTGCTGTTATTGTTACCAGAGAGAGATCCACTTCTTCTCGTTGAAACCATGACTCTGGTTTCGCTTCTTTTGTTTGTCTATCTCTCTCTCTGTCGCTCTGGTTTGTTCAATACTATTTAGCTTTACAAAAAAAAAACGAGAGAGGAAATATTTGATAGCAATTATTAAGATATAGTTATTATTTATATTGGGAGTTTTCCTTTTTCAGTTTTCTTTTCCCTTCTATCCTTTTTAGTTTTTACTGCCATCTTCTTGCTCTTGTTAGATTAAAAAAAAAAGGCCAAGAGGGCTTAATAGACCCTAACATTTACACTGAGTACAAAATAAATCATAACGTTTTACGATGTTTAAATATTTAATCCATTGCTTATAAAATCATTAATCAAATTTCTCCTTTGTTAATTGCTTGCAAACAAACTGAAGTTAGTTTTTTTGCATTAATTTGTTAATTATTAAAAAATATTTTTATATAAATTGAACTAACGTTATATATGTTTGATTAGTGATATGAGGATTTTGTTTTATAATGTAAATCATATTCTTCTTTACTTGAATAAATCATCAAATGTAAATTAGATGCATAAGAATGCTCCTCCATCTAATTTTAAGCACACTTAATAATTTAATGAACACTTAGTATTTGGCAATATATGGTTTTGTGTAGCCTTAGATTGTTTACACTCTCCTAAACATGAGCATGTTAAATCTCGTGTATATGTTAGGATAATGTTCATGTTCAAAGATTTTTATTGTCTTTGATTCATTGTATGTAAAAAAATCATGCAAATGTTAATAGTTTAGACTTGTCATTTTAAGTACATTTCATTAAATTCATGCTAAAATTCACCTAGTTTCATCAAAAGTCTACAGTTATGTTTAGTATCTATGATATATTATTCAATTTTTTCCTTGGTTAAAAATATGATACTTGAGAAATTGTTGAAAGCAATTTACAATTCTATAAAATTAATGATAAACTGATGCATATAGGATTCTATTTTAGGTATCATAACCTTTAATTTTATTTGTTGTTATAGATCCAAAGAGCATATTTGAGTGATTAGTACTTTCAATTAATTCAAGAGTGTGCACAATTCATTATTCATTTTTGGATGATGATTGTAATCATATTCTTCGTTAATAAATGATTCCTTAAATATAAATTAATTGTATGTGAAGGTTATTCCATCCAATTTCAAATACTCTATTGTACCTTTATTACATTAATACATACATTTTATATATATGTATATATATAGGCTTGTGTCTCCTTTGGATGATTATATACACCTATAAATATGGCCATATTAATTATCATGTTTTCCCTTAGGAAAGATAAGTAGTACATGATGCCAAACATGAGAGTGTTCCTTTATAGATCATAAATGGAGTAGTAAATGTTTGAACATCCTTACATGAATTTGCAAAAAATTGTGTTGACACATATGTTATTTGTTGGATTAAGCTGAGATGATTATGTTGATTGGAATATAACATGGTATTATATGTAAGGAATTATAATATAAATATAATAGAGCCAAGGTATGGTTTGTACTCAATAATGGCATAGACATATTAAAGTTGACATAAGGGAAAAAGTTGTTGATAAAGTATTAGTATCATGTTACGATGCATGTTTTATAGTAGTTTAATTTTACTTATGAGGCATGATTAATAGTTTAAGTTTATTAGGATTATTTTATCATATTTGAAATGTTTAATTGCTTATGTTATCCTCTAATTGTATAATTATGTATGTAGTATCCATTATAGTGTTGATAATATCATTTAAATCTATGTTTGTTGATGATACACTTGCCTTAATATATTTGTTATGAACAAGTGTATGATGGTTGAATTTGGAAGCATAAGGTTGTTTTATGGCGGCAAGTTTGTTGTAGAGCCAGAGTTGAAATATGATGAAGGAGAATCAAGTATTTTGATAAAGTAGATCTGTTTTTTGTTAGCTATAGGCAAATATGTGCGATGGGGAAGGAGTTAGGATACCATCAAGTCGATAAGGCCTATTATAGAGTACTCGGTTTTGAGTTTTGTGAGTCTCTGAGGTTGATTTAATCAAATGCAAGTTATCTAAGGCTCATTAATCTAATGAAAATCTACCAAATGATTGATGTATATGTTGGATCGCGTATGGCCCGAGTATTCACAATACAATGCGTAAAAGACCATAACAAAACAAGAAGTATAACCGAAAATACACAAGATTTACGAAAATATCTTTTGACATGGATTGGTTGTTTCTTTTTTGGATTCGCAGCACTGCAATACGCGATGCCCTCTACCGGTATCCACACGGGTATGAATGATTCGCACAGCGGCTATCGCGTGCTAGCACGTCCTGAAACTCTTTCTAAATACTGCACAGTTTTCTCTCGGAGGGTGGCTAGGGTTTCATCTCCTTTTTTCTTTTTTTAATGAGACCTAAGTTTCTCTATTTATAGAGAAAACCTAATCTCATTAAAGCCCAATAAGTTTCGGCCTATTATATCTCATATAATAAAAGCCCGACAACTTAATTTAATTCAGCCTAATAAATATATCCACGTATATTTATTCAATGCCTAATAAATTAGGCCCAAGAGAATAAGCCCAAATCACATCACTCTTTATGTGCGACCCTGTAGACTCATTTGATGTTGGCAATGGGCTTGATCACACTTTAAGGCCCATAAGTCATAAGTAGCCTCTAGCAAGATATTATGACTACCCAAATCAAATGAGGACCGATAATCCGATTTAACTTGTAACCATGGTTATAAGCTCAGTCCCTTTGTAACACGATATCAAGATTAATCACAAGGCATGGTACATGTCAACCTTTGATTAATCA
>JANVCL010000006.1:30798169-30809055 GCA_026546855.1 Erythroxylum incrassatum
AAAATTTTCAATGTTAACTAATTTTTGCCAATTTTATGTCGGTTAATATCGGTCAAACTTTTTTAACCTTAATTTTTTTTATTTTATTAGTTTAAATTTTCGTCTAATTTTTAAAAGATTAATTGTAAGAACTAAAATTCAAAGCGCACGTTTTTGGCCTGATACTAGTTATGTCGATGCTTTAAATCTTTTGAAAGTGAACGGTTCGTATCTTCAATCTCTTTTAGTAGTCAACTTTTAGTTTTATTGCACGCTGTCACGTAATGCTCCTCGTACTCGCAACAATATTGCCAAGAACAGTCATGTCCAATGTCAGGGAAATTGTCCTTTTGGTGTTTCAAGGAAATTTGTAACTTCAGTTCCTCCTCTTTTTCATCAACCGCGTGAAGCCGAGTTGGGATGTCAAAAAGTGGCGGGCAAAGGCAATCATCTCCACCGTATGTTTCAACCATTGATTTCAATATTATCGTGCTAATTTGTTCCTTTGCAGTCTTAAAAAGTTATATGAATCCCTATCTCAAAGGACAGATGTCTCTATGCTCGATAGTTCTGAAAAGAAAACAAAAAGAAAGAATAATTGGATTCAGATGTGTATATACAACTTCAATTTAATCTTTTTTTTAAGGTAGCCTGATAGTTATTATCAAATTGCTTGTTAAGATTGTAATTTTGAAAACAATCTTTTTATTAGTTATGATAAGATTTTGCTCTTTAAATTCTACATATTAATAAAATTTTTACCGAATCTATTATATGCTAATTACTTAAGTTATGTTTAGTTAAAGATTTTATAATGAAATGGAATGTAATATTATTTTAATGTTTAGGAAGAGGCTTTATAATAGAATGAGATGAAATATGAGGATTTCATATTACATTTCATTTCATCCCAAACAATAAAAATAAAAAACCTCTGATTTAGAAAGTTTAAAATGAAATGTAAAACGATAAACAACTTTATACGATATTACATTATAAACCCTGCATCCAAACAATATTGCAATATATTACATTATAAACTCATATATTTCTTTCAAATAATATTTTTTAATATTATATTCACTTATGTTCTGTTCCATCTTAGACAAATTCATTTCATTATATTTCATTAACGATTTTTCGTCAAACCGTACATAAAATTAAGGAAAATCAAAGGCCAACTAATCTTTTTCTAGAACTCTAAAGCTACTAACGTGAATTGTGCATGAAGTGGAGCTTTCATTAATGACATCAATGAAGTAGCATTTACTATTGAATAATATTAATGCCATAAACATAAGGTGTACATAAAATACCACAAGTCATGATTGGATTTGGACTAAACTAAAATAAAATTTAATTAACATAGTGATCATGTTATCTTTTCAAACGATAAGCCTGACTAAATTATACCAAATTGGATTGGCTACATCACAAATCTACAATGGCACTGACAATTACATCCACATTTTCTCATCGACCACCGCCGTGGCCTTTCCTTCTGGTCACCATAACCTTGAACCCACCAGCCATATGAGCCGTTAGTAGAGGGAGAAAAACAGGTTCTTCCTCATTAACCGGATTGATCTCAAACCGCTGCAAAATGGCTGCAACCACATACTTCATCTGTGTAAAAGCCATATCCTTGCCAAGGCAAACCCTTGGACCAGCCTGAAAGACCGGAAACTTATATGGGCTAACGGACTTCATCGACCTACCTGGGGTCACCCATGGTTCTTCGAACCAACGGTCTGGTTTGAAATCGGACCGGTCCTTACCCCACAAATTTTCCATTCTTCCCATTCCATACGGGAAATACGTTACCCTGTCTCCTTTCCCGACAAGAGTACCGTCCGGCAAGACATCGTCAACGACAGCATGTTTTGAGTCCCATGCAACGGGCGGGTACAGTCTCATGGACTCGCATAAACTTGCTTTCAAGTAATTCATGTCTTTCAGGACTTCAAAATCTAGTTCCTTTTCACCATTGTTGAGCAGATATGTTACTTCATTTACGAGCATCTCCTCCACGTTTCTGTTCTTTGAGAGCAACCAGAAGAGCCACGTCATAGCCGCCGATGTCGTGTCTCTACCAGCCATGATGAAACTTATCACCATATCTCTCACAACTTCTTGATCATGACCGGCAGATAACAATCTCGACAAAAGATCGCCATCGAGCTTTCTATCTCGATCTTTTTCGAGAACCCTTTTCTTGTTTTTAACAATCTCCAAGACAGAATCGTGAACAAGCTTGATTGCTTCTTTGAGGTTCTTTTCGACCCCTAAGTTTAAAGCTCGCTTTGTCTTCCACACCGCGTAAACAGGAGCCGCTCCTCTCTTGGCGCTTATCATTGATGCAGTGTCAAATGCTTGAAGAAGAGGAGGAACTGGTTTCGAAAGATCCAAAGAAGAAGAGTCTACGCCAAGAGAAACCTCGGACACAATATCAAACGCAAATCTCTTCAACAGATCTTGCAAATCCAATACTTTTTGATTCTTAACAGCGTCCTCCAGCAACGGTATCAAGCGATTTTCCACTTTGTCTTGCAGAATCTTCACTACAAATTCTCTCAGATGCTTGGTGCTAAACTCGTGGCTGGCAAGTTTACGTTGGACGCACCATAAATCGCCATCAACGTTGAATATCCCGGAACCCAGAAGGTCTCCGAGGATTTCAGTGAAGGGTTTTCCTTTAGGGAAGTTGCTGAAGTTGGTCTTCAAAACATGCTCTACATTGGCTGGATTGGCCGTGACTATAGTCCGGCGACCACCTAGCCTCTGAATGATAATGGTCTGCGATGGAGACGCCGATAAAAGATCGGTGTACCAGTCAAGAAGACGGCGACGGTTCTTGTAGAAAGAGATTAAACAGCCAATGAAAGGATAAGAAGGAGGGCCGTAATTCGAAAGAATCTTCAAGTGAGATTTGTTGAAATCATGGAAGAGTGAAAAGAATAAAAGGGAGAAAAGAAACCCTAGAGGGACAAAGAAAATGAAGAAGAGTAGCATGGCTTCAAGGTTTAGGGTTCACCGTGGTGAGACTTACCACAATTAGATGAAAACGAAGGGAAGGCCAACTCTATTTATACACACGCATGTATGCGAGTCTTTGACTTGTAAATATAATAATGTATAAAAGCTTTAAAATCAAGAGTTTTGGGTCTAAGGCCCCACTTTATATATTGTTTGTAATTGATTGTAACGGGTGTGTTATTTTGTTACGTAAATCTTATTCATTTATTTATATAAATTTTATATAAATAAATGTGAAACGCACATAAATAAATGAATAAAATTTATAGGATAAAATAAAACATTATAAAATTGCAAAGAGAATTATGTCAAATTGTAATTATATCCGTAACTATTAGTATTATATTAGAACAAAAATTTTAATGACTAAATTGAAAAAAATAATTTTAAAATTTAAATAATAATAATTATTATGTTTAAAAATAAAATGTCAAATATTTAAATCATTTATAATTTTAAAAATACTCCTCGTAATTTGATCTTAAGAAAAAAAAAGAAAAAAGAAAAAGAAATTATATATGGCACATGGTTCACAAGCTTAGGGAACGAAAGTGAGAGCTCGCTAGGAAGAAACTGACTTCAAAAGGGATATGCTGCGGCTGATATTTGTTTGTCTTCCTTTTTTCCTTTTGCTTTCTAAGCTTGTGACCACCAATTAATAAACGTGCTAAATCAGAGAGTCATTGGAAGACTTAGGCTGATTTCGGTAGTCCTCCATACCAATACATGGAAAACCAGTTCATAACCCAAACTTCCTACCCTTGTGGTCGTGGGAGGGAATTGGCTTGTACTTTCGTAATTATGTGTTTAAATAATATATAAATAAAATAATTAATAAGCTATTTAAAACAATAATATAATTCTAAAAAGTTTCTTATAGTAATAAATTTGTGAAAAAGGCTATAATTAGTTAAATGAATTATTTTCTAATATCGTAATGTATCTATTCTATAAAACTACAAAATACGAGTGTAATTTAATAATATTGTAATTCTAATACGTACTATTATATATATTCTATAAAATTACATCATAAGAGTATAATTTAATAATACTATAATTCTAGTATTTTCTCTCTGCTAATTAAAAATAACATTGCGTACTATTGGACCTCTTCAGATTCTACATATAAACTAAATTCTTATTAGGTGTTGTTATTATTGTTGTTGATGTAATTCTAGTACAAAATAAGTGATCCTTTTAATAAATTTTAGAAAAATAGTATTATGATTATGATTTGTATAATTAACTAAATAATTTTTAAGGAAATAGAACACTATAAAATTATATTTAAATCTTTTCCATTATAATAATTTGAGGACTATATGTTTTTTTCAATTTTTTTTAAATTTACACTCAACAATTGAAAATTCTCTCTACTAATTTTGGTAAAAAAATTATTTTTCTACTTTTAGAAAATACATCCTTTTATTTCTCATCATCACTTTCCTAGAAAACTTACAATATATTTTAGAAGTTTTTTAAATTTTATTACATTAAAATCTTTACAAAAATTTCTCTTTAAATGGTTAAAAATGTCCTAAAAGTCTTATTATTGATCAAAATTCAGTCCTAATTATTAGAAATTTACAATTGGAGTAATTTTGATTGTATTTGGGCTCACTTTGATCCAATCCAAATAATTATATTTCATTTCCTCTTTTCAGCATGAAATTACTTCACTTGTGAATTTTCAACTTTTGCCCTTCTTAAGTAAATTCATCCGTATCCGATTAGCTTCTCCTTAATCCATAACTTATATGCAGCCATTTTTTTTGGGTCTTTAGATCAAGGTATCCACCGACGAGTCCAGTGACTAATCCCCTCGCTGGTTTAATTACTTATGTTAATCACCCATTCATCATACTCCATACTCAAATTCGTAAGTTTCTATTTACCGGGCTTTGTCAACTTAGCTCTGATACATGAATTTTGTCCAATTTATCCTCGAATTATCTCAAGACTCTTCACACAGTTCAAATGAGCAAAAAATGAGTAACATAAGAAGCGGATTAATTTCCCATCTATACAATAATCACTCGAATTATCTTAATGAAAAAAAATAACAACGTCAAACTACTAAGAAGACATAGATTAATTATCCTTAAAAGAATTTGGTTGGATCGATCGTGCTAGGCCCAGGCCTAACCTTAGGATGACATGTGGGCCGATTGACCCATTCCTAAGATGATGAGCTAACTTCGGCAGGTATTTACTATATAAGTTCACTATCTCATCATGACACAGGTATGACACTAGAACCCTAATACTCTTTATTCACAGCCACAAAAATTATTACAAAAGAACTGACTTAAGCATTGAAGGAGTCGGCCGACGATCAACCTCTGATATGCCTTTTTATTGTTTTTACAGGTATTTCCTAGTTGAAGTTAACTGAATTTATGGATCCAAACAATGACGCCCAATCTCAGTAAAATCAGACCGAACCAGAATTGATTAAAGGAAGGAAAATAATGCTATGCTAGCAAGCTCGTCGCACATATAACTATGATAATCGCTGGTAATGCTGAATGATTATACATGTTTTTATAGTTGACCAAGGAAATTCAACTGCAACTATCGATTTGTGTTAAGAAATGACAATTTGATGCAATTTTTAAACACTGAGTGGTGAACATGGAGGAGCTAGTTAGGCAGATAAACCACACTATAGTACTGTATAAAAAGTAAAGAATGCTTGAAAGATAAGAAGGAACTTAAAACTCTCACTTTAAACATGTGCGCCGTATCGTAGTGGGCTCATCACCACAATCTGCAGGCATCTGATGATTGATGTTTACGTCGTTTCTCCAAGCACCGCGCCTCTGACGGTTCATAGGACATTTTAAACCAAAATTTGCAGCGGTAGGCCTCCCTTGTCTTTCTTTCTTCGTTTTTGGGCTGGAGACATTAGCTAAAATGAGGCTAATGGCTAGTCGGCAGCAAGAAATGTAGCTAACTAGGCACTATCTAGAGCCGACATTTATCAGGCATGTGAAACATATGAGCTACGTTTTTGTTTCCATAAGTGCGACTGTCTTTGTAACCAATAATTGTAGATCTTTCAATTCAGAAAGGCGTATATAGCTTATGATTATTGATTAGATGTATTCTTTTCTATATATAATTCATTAAGTATATATTGCAAAATAAATCATTTAAAATTATTGTTAATTTAATCTAATCAATCGATAATGATCTCTAATACATAATACAACTCTATTAGGATGAACTATGTGATTATAATAAGATTAATGATTCTAAATTTTTATGTGATTTAATTTTTATTTTAATTCTTATATTAAAAATTAGTATTAATTTATTTACAGTCTTTTCTGCTTACAGTTTTAGTTGGCAAATTATATTTTTTTCGTAATTTTATTTTATTGCTATTTTATCATATATTAATTTTTTGATTAATTTAGTTCCATATATTTTTAGTATTATTATTATTATGGTTTAAATAACCTTTTTGTGTATTTATTTTGTGCTAGTTTGTCTTTTCTCTCTGAAACTTGCACCATTCTTATATTGTCTCATTTGTATATGGATCCACCGAAAACGACCTCTCTATTATGTAGGAGTAAGGTTGCATACTATCAAACTTCTTTAGATTCCATTTTAGTGTGAGACTTCAGATTGGATGATGACGATGATGACAATATTTTTAATTATTATGCGAAATTTTCTCATATTTCTGTTAATTTTAATTCAATTAAAACAATATTATAAAAAATAATAATTTTTATAATATATATAAAAAGTCAAATTCTAGAAGTTCTAGTGTATTTATTCCATTATATATTAAAATCGTGATTTATACCAATATAGGAAAGAGCCACCAATTTAGATTTAGTGCAAAATTTGGGTACTATCTCTACGTGATGTTGTTGTGTACACAACTATAAGCCACACCCCATAATGGCGCCGCGGGTTGACGTCGACTTATCCGTGCGCGTGGAGTAGCCGCCAACGGAAACATACGGCGGCCGATATCTTATTTAATCAAACGCGTATCCAACATAAAATGATTGCACACACCATTTACGCGGCGCCATATTCAAGTTGAACACAAAGCTCTCTGGAATTTGTTTGAAAAATCAGATAGAAGAGTGAGTTAAATGCTTAAGAGGACATATCTAAGATACATTGTGAAAATATCTTCTGTCAAAATATCTATTTCCAAATACGTGACAACTGACGGCTAACTACCCAATTGTACGGTCGTCGGCAGTTTTAACTGTCAAATGTGCCAGTGTTGGTTAGTGGGGTGGGGTGGGGTTGTTCTCATCCACTTACACAGCCACTGATTGTGGCTTTGCTTGGCCTTTATCTTCAATTTCGATTGCGCTTCACATTGTTTGGCTATACTTTTGCAAATTCAATCACTGCCATTACATGACATTTGCAATTCGATCAGATGATGGGACACTTGAATAATGTTTGTCATGTGAATTACATCTCATGTGTTTGTTCTCATCTCCATTTCTAGATTTGCCAGGTATAAAGTTATATCTATTGTTCTGGAGTATAATTTAGAGTAATAAATTAAAAATGTCAAAATTAAAAATAAAGTTTAACATAAATCTGCTTGAATTAAAAATTTAGCTCATAGGTAATTTTTATGTCATTTGATTTATGACACTTATATATTTTTATAAATTTTTTAATAAATATATTTAATATATAATTATTTATTTATTAAATATTATTAAATATTTTTATTTATGTTAATATTAATTATAAATTATTACACGTTTTTTATTAATTATTAGTTAATTTTTAATTATGTAATTAATAATTTTTTATTATTAACTATATACTATTGCATGCAATGTGCATCTTATTATTAATTATTAAATATTATTATTGAATTATTATGCATGTTATGCATAGTTATAGCTTGTCAACTCACAACTGTGCATGTTATTATCATTTAATAATAATAATTGATTAATTATTATTTGATTATCAATTATAATATTATTTATTATTTTTATTTATGATATTATAAATTATTACATGTTTTTATTAATTCTTATTATTAATTAATGTTTAATTACGTAATTATTAATTATTGTTATTATTATCTATATACTATTGCATGGACAAGTCACAACTGTGCATGTTATTATTAATTATTAAATATTATTAGTTAATTATTGTGCATGTTATTATTAATTATTAAGTCTACTGTGCATTATTATCAATTAATAATAATTATTGATTAATTATTATTTGATTATCAATTATGATATTATTCATTATTAATTAATAATAATAATTACTTATTTTATTACTAATTATAAATTAGAACATGTTTTTATTAATTCTAATTATTAATTAATTGTTAATTATGTAATTATTAATTTTTATTATTACTAACTATATACTATTGCATGCTATTTAATTATTATGCATATTATTATTAATTATTATATACTCACAAGTATTATTAAGTATATACTATTGCATACCTGGCTTTGACTTGTTAACTCACTACCATCTATGTTATTATCATTTAATAATTATTATTGATTAATTATTATTCAATTATTAATTATGATATTATTCATGATTAAATATTATTAATATTGTATTTATGTTATTATTAATTATAAATTATAACATGTTTCATTAATTCTTATTATTAATTAATTTTTAATTATTTAATTATTTAATTTTTATTATTACAAACTATATACTATTGCATGCACGGTTATGACTAAACAAGTCGCAAACTGTGCATGTTATTATTAATAAATTATTATGCATGTTATTATTTATTATTAAATTATATTATTTAATTATTAAGTCTATACTTTTACGATCTGTTCAAACTCTATATATTGCTATTGACAGATGTTGCTTAATATAACAATTTATTTATGATGAAAGCTTGTTATTAAAGAAACAAGATTATAAAAAAACATATTAAAATCATAAATTTTCAAAATGCCTCACAGGCGTGACAGGTTAAGTCACTCCTGTGAGAAGGTCTCACAACTACTATATACAAAGCGTGAATGGACAACAACCATGCATTTTCATCGAACCGCTTACTTCATCCAACGACCCTAATTTTTACCCATCAAATAGTCTCAATAGCGTCACTTAGATACCAGACTCTCAAAGTTTCTACTATTTTCATAAATTCCTTTCTTATTCTCTCTCAAATTTCCAATAGATATTTGCTCTCATTCGACTTCCTCCGCTTCTTGGCCATTAGCTTCTTCGGTCCCCTCTCCTTCCCCAGCATCTATCACAACACCTCCTTAACCATCATCATCACCTATCCAAGGTTTTGAAACCCGGACCAAAAGTCTAACCAGAGATTTTACTGGTCACCGGTTCGATCGGTTCGACTACCGGTCGAATCGGTGTGACGTCATAATTATGCAATAATTATATTTAATATTAGTAATATTAAAAAAATAGAAAAATATACCAAATAATATAAATATAAATAAAAATAAAAAATTATTGAACCAGTAGTAGTTCCGGTTCAACCAGTCAATTGATCGGTTCGCATTGGTTCAATTGAGAACTGATTTTTAGGGGTCACCCAGACCGGATAGCCTACCGGTCACCGATGGAACCGGCCGGTCCGATCCGAGTTTCAAAACCATGCCTGTACCATTACCTACCCCAGACAATCCAGTACTGCTGTTTATATTATGGTCACGAGCCGACCATCACCTGCCCCAAAATCTTGTCATTCTTATACTCTTCGAATGCACTTTCGAACAAAAAGTAACTCATACAAGCTTTTCAATTTCACTTCCAATGTTTTGATCTGAGTTCTTTTTTGTTTCTGGCTTCAAATAATTTTTGGTCTTTGTTGCTTTGATAAAGACGAGTCAAGACTACCCTTTTGTGATAGTTCTTTTAAGCTGTTTTATTTTTCTCTCTTTTGTTGTTTTGTTTTATTTTTTGGGTTTCCAGACTTTGTTGCTTTCACAGAGAAGGGTGAAGACTACCCTTTTGTCATAGTTATTTTTAGCTGCTTTATTTTTCTCTTTTTTTACTGTTTTGTTTTAATTTTTGGGTTTCTTCGTTGTAGTCTGGTCCCCAGTGTTTATGGTTGGTGGTTTTTTGTTGTCGGTTTCACCAAGGTTGCAAATTCAGCTTTTTTTCATGGACACATGCCCTTACCCTTATGCTTCCCCTCCACATTTTCCTGCTCTGTTTTAATGTGTTTTATTTTGTTGAGTACTAATTAACTTCAAAGGTAACTTTTAACTAGTCTTTCTTCTTTTTATCTGATCTTGGGTCATTTTGATATTGTTGTTTCATTGTATGAAATTGTTGTTATTCTGATGGTTTGATCGATGGAAACTAGGTAAATGCCTGCACTCGAAGAGTATTAACCGTCACAACACATTTTTTGAGTTGTTTTTTATTTGGCAGTGGATACTAAAATGAGAAAGGTAGATATACTAGCTGAACGAAGTTACTGACGAAAGCGATTGATGTGTAGGCTTGGGAAAGCTTTTACAAGAATTGGCAAAGGTATCCCAGTTTAATTTAAGTTGTAGATTAAATAACGATTAGTTAAATGTAGGTTTTTTTGCCTAATCTCAATGGCTAGCGCTTACTCCTATAATGTCGTAACTACTCTGATATGGTTAGATCTTTTACTTGCCCATTTCATATCACTGTTGTAAATAGTATATGGTTCGAAAATGTTAGACTCTGAATTTTTAGTGGAAATTAGAAATATTAAATAAAATTCAATGAGTGTTTTTGTATATGAATTGTGTTATAGATGTTTTGTGCCTTAAGGAAAATTGATGATAAAAGATTTGAGGACTTTGATATTTGAGTAAATTTGTTTGGGTTATGAAAGTTTAAGAGAATGAGTTGATTTG
>JANVCL010000006.1:30809966-30820103 GCA_026546855.1 Erythroxylum incrassatum
TTCGACCCATCTCTTTGATCAGAGTCGAGGAGTAGGGAGCTTATGGTTGGGTCAGCCAAACGAGGCCCAATTTTAAGCCCAGACACCGACGACCCAATAGTAGGAGATCGTCTCCCATGCAAACACTAAGACTTACGTAAAGACCTAAATCTAGTCAGTATCCCATATATAAGGTACTATACAGCCATGATTTAGGTACGCGACTGAAACCCTAGTTCTTCTTGCTCTAAGCGATCACTACCCTCACCAAACGACTGACTTAAACATTGGAGGGGCCTGCCGGCAATCACCCCCGGTGTGCCTTTATTTGTTTTGCAGGTGTTTCAGAAGCCATACTCACAGACCTTATGGATCCGAATAGCAGCGTCCAGCATCAGCAAAATCTGGCTGAACCATATACTATTAAAAATAAAATTTATTTTTTAAAATATAATAATTAAATAAACAAATAATTCAATACAATTAATTATAATTTACACAAATTTAAAATAGAAATATAAATAAGGAACATGTTCCTAGAGAATTTGCACTAGAATGCGAGACTTCTTAGATCTAATAGTATGGAAAGAGACAAGGGATTGGTCTTCTAATCGGGCAGCTAATCCGCGTCCCGATCCCGTAATTTATTCAATGAACAGATTAAGACAACTCGCCAAGTTGGTATAATTACATTACGTGACGTTTGTTTTATTTGTATGGGATTAGGTGGGGGCAGTAGCTAAGTCTTGTAACCAAGTTTTCCCAAATTCGTCCAAGGATGGTTGGAGTTGGACTAGGCGAACAATTAGGTTTCAGTTTCACCGCAAAAATCCATAGTATTTAGACCTAAACTTAATTAAAAAATATTTAATTTATACTTTTTAATTTTTTAAAAATTAAGAAGACCGACGTATTGTCATCTCTACTCTAAGTGTGTCTACTGTATTTTACCTTATCATATACAAACATAAACTATAAAAATATATAAAAAGAAACATACATATATTCTCATCATCGTGTTTTCTGTTGCACTAGAACGTTGTTTTCTGTTGTTTGTGAGTTGGCCATCACCTTCACCTAGCTTCAGGCGAAACTCCTTATTCATGAGTAGCAACTTCTCTCTCACCATGCTCCTGCTCCACCAAACACAGCTCACACCTATCATTTTCCCATGTCCAATTATCACACAAAACCTCCTATTTAGTGTTAAATTCGTTAGAAGGGAGTCATACAGCTACTAATTGTTGCTTTTCATACTTGAAGTCTCGAAACCGTCCTGAATCTCCAGCCTTCATCTGATAATTCCCCTCCTACATCCAACACTATTATTGAATGGCTTCTTGACATTATTTTCACTTCTCACACATGACCTCTAATCCTCAATTTTACGACTCCATACATTGGGTCCAGCCAAGCCATTGTTAGTAATGGTCAAACTCTTTCAATTTCTTCTACTGGTGCCTTATTCTTTCCTCTCACACCTATCTACTTTGCCTGAATGATGTTTTAGTTATTCCACATCTTACTTCTAATCTTCTTTCTGTTGCCAAATTTGTTAAAAATAATTCTTGTCTTATTGAATTTAACTCTTATGATTATATTGTGAAGGATATGAAAACCAAGATACAACTACTAATTATAGGTTCATCTATAATAATCTCTATCCCATGATGGTTCTTGTCTACTTCAATAATCCACTTTCTCTTACAGCCACTTATGGTTCACTCTCCTGATGGCATTAAAGACTTGTTCATCCCTGCTAGGCCACTTCGTCCAACTTGTCTTGTCTAGGAAATCACATATTTTAAATAATTACACCTCCTGTCTTCAAGAAAAAAGTCCTCAACTTTCATTTCCATTTTCTACTAAAGTCTTTATTATACCTCTCTAACTTGTTCATTTGTGTTTGGGAACTAAATTTTTCTGGTTTTTAGCAAGTTTGAGCAAGAGATATGAAGGACAAAAGGGGCTAAGCTAAGTTTTTTTTTCTTCTGGATTTTGAAAAGAGGGCAGAAACTGCCGTGTTTGTTATGCTGTCTGGGAGGAAGATTTGGCAATGGCGGGGGAAAAGAGGGTGGTAGAGATGGAGACGATGCCGTTACTGTTATTTTCTGGAGGGTAAGCACCTATGTTGTTCTCACAAGTGGGCGTTTGACCTACTCTGGGGCCAGTTGATGCCAACAGTTAGGCTTTTGGTCCTGTACTCACCTGGCAAAAATGATCTTACATTTGATTTAAGATGTTGAAATCTTCAACATATGAACCTGTAGAGATTGTATGACGTTGGTTCCCCTGCTAAATTTAGAACTTTTGAGAGCTGTTTAAGACAACTGATCTTATCATTAACAGCAGTTTGATTTTCGACATCAAGTATGAACAGTTTGTCACGGTATGCTGGGATGTTCCAGTCCATATTTTGTTCTTGCCGTGCTTTATAAATTTCTTATGGTAATGATTCACTGAAATTCGGTACTTTATTGTCTTCCTCTGTGTGTTCAAACTCATACATTACACTGATACGTTTTCCATCCAACATCTGGAGCTTCCACAGATACTATTTTCAATTCTTTTTCAGGCATGCACTTTATCAAACAGAAAATAAACCATTAACGTTAGTTTGGGAGGATGAGAATTGCAGTCCGTATGTCAGTATTGACAGAGGAGTAAAGGGCAAGTTCAAAGGCAACAGCACGTGTTTGATCATGCACACTTCCATGGTCCAACGAGACTGCATTTGCTTGTCAGATGATCAAAAACGAAATGTCCACATCATTGGATGATTCTGCTATTAATGAAGGGTGGTCATCATTTTTTAGTGACATGAATCTGGTCGTGTTTGATTCTTCAGAAGACTTATCATTCATTTCTGTTGTCCATATAGGAACACATTTCAAGGTTCATCCTGAATAAATATTAAGGGAATACAGATTTTCTGTACCCCTTATTTTGGACCTACTCAATATCCCCTTGATCTCAACTATATTATATTCTGGACCTACTCAGTACCCCTCTTGATCTCAACTATTCAACTATATTCTGGACATACTTAATACCCCTCTTGATCCATAGTTGAGATCAAGAGGGGTATTGAGTAGGTCCAGAATAAAGGGTACACAAGATCTACCCCCATATTAAGGCCAGAGCATATAAATATCTCACTAGCTTTACCCCATCAAGTTCAAAACCATCTCTTTTGGAAGGAGGAGAATGTTGCTCATAGGGAGCATCCCTTTCTGTTTTCTTTGGATTTTTTGGGGATTTGAACACAACTCCACGTTGGTAAGCATCCTAAACCCTTAAACGAGTATGTGACGGGCGGCAGCATAAGAGTGAATAATTCTGGAGAAACGATTTTAAGCTTATTATCATCACATTAAACTTAATATATGACAAGGGCCAAAAAGATGAATGATTATTCCTAGGATGTGAATCAAGAAGCAGAAGTGGTAGCTGGACAACCATCTTTAACACAGGCCAGAATGTCTCTGTAGTCCCTAGTAATGGTGAAGGAATCATACACCTTCCCATCACTGCTTTTTTTATATTCCAAGAGCAGGGAAGAGTGGTTAAAAGCTGTTAACTTGACGAAGCCCCAGTCATAGTCCCTGTAAATGCTCCATCTGGGAATCACTTTACTGAAGGGTGATAAGTGAGCCCCTGCTCCACCTACCACAATATGAATTGTTGCTCCTAGCACGCCTCTGTAATGATGCTTTTCCCCATTCACACATTTGCTCTGCTCATTACCAATGGAAACAGCAGAATTATCAGTCGTATAAACATGAAATAATAAACTTTTTTGTCTAAACTAACTAAAGATTTCAAAAGATTGATGATTCTCAGCATGTACTCTCCAAATATGTATGATATAAGTCCTTAAAATCAGCTGAGAATGTATGAATGGTGATAAAATATGCATGATCCAAAAAGTTGATGCTATTCATGACCACACACAGAAGTAAGGTTTTGCGCAGATTGGATTATCTCAAATTCTGAACACATGAAGTATGGAATAATGTATTGTGAAACCTCGGTTTGCGATTGATGGTTTGTGCTGCTGCTGGAATGTAATAGCTGGGCTATAAGAATATGATAGAAGCATGTCTCTCCACGCATACATATATACATACATACATACATATATATATATATATCTGTGCAGTTCCATATGATAAACTGCGTATCCTTTACTGACAAGAAAATTTAGGGTTACACAGCATACCTGATAAACAGGACACGTCCTTTCATAGTTGTGCACATGTCCATAAAATGCAATATCTACCCTGTATTTCTGCCAAAGGTTCTGTAAGCTCTCTCTCCCCATGGGCTCTTCAAATGAACCCTCTTGACCATACCACTGATTTGATGAATACCCAAGAGGACGGTGAGCTGAAAAGATCAACCAGGGCTGCTTTCGCCTGTCTACAGTAGATAGACATTCCTCAATAAACTTGTATTGTTCTGTACCCTCTCTCCAGTCATGCTCAGAGTCAGCTATGCAAAAGCGGAACATGCCATAATCAGTTTTGTACCTGCATGTCCATGTACTGAATTTAAATCCAGGAGAGGTTTATACAGAGTCTAGCCATATATAATGATATATACAAACTTTACTGACACATTAAGTGTAAGTGCTGCAATGCTTCTTAAAGACCTTTAAGCATAGATAGTCATCATCAATTAACCCACCAAAACTTAGCTCTGTTCTCTGCAGGAACAAAGAACATAGTCTCTGCTGGCACACCACATTCTCCGCCTGAATCTTCTCCATCGTAGAAGGATCCTGAATTAGGCCAGTCTCGCTCATGGTTACCACTGCATAAGAATGAAAGGGCTTCAATTATAACTATAATAAAGGGAATACCAATCGCCTTTCCATAGCAAATAGCAAGGGCTCGTGAAAGACCATACGCACCTTGCAATCATGTAGGGCACAGTTGCTGCGATGGGCTCCACTTGTGCTGTGAATTGATCCCATTGAGAAAGGTATCCGTTTGAATAGGTTATGTCTCCTATATGGAATACTATGTCATAGTTTCTGAGATCCTTGATGAGTTGGTCTGTGGTGTTCAGCGAACCAGGCTGATAATTACTGTACTCATTCGAACCATCACGCTCTGCCTGAAAGATAAGGTTAAAATGGTGAATCATTCGTCTGATGAGCAGTTGGATAGACACTTAGTACTATCCATTTGGCAGGAATTATCTCAACCGCCACCATTTCGTATGGTTGAAATTATAGCTCATCACAAAAATATGACATTTGCTGCAATCATGTACCAGAATTTTTGAAGTATAAAACCAGCTCTGGTACCAGATTTAATGCTAAAAGAAAACAGGGAACATGTAGCAATAGCACCAGATCAAGAGACAACCAAAAATAAAAAGGTGAATGATCACGTATTCCTCACTATCAATGGAACAAGCATCTTAGAATTCCAAGACTACCTTCCCCATGTCACCAAATATTATGACTCGCTGCAATGAGTCTTCTCCAGGAAAGGGGGATGACTTGAAAGTGTAATTCTTCCCCCAAACAATTTCATTATTACACAAACGGTGAGCAACCCGATAGGTGTACCTGAAAGGACCAATCACAAATTTATTTACTGTGGAAGTTACTGTCTTTGAGGAAGATGGTTATTAGAGATGCCTACACAGTATTTGGCCAGAGATTCTTCAGAAAACTTGTGTGTATGAATCCAGGATCACGCCAGCCAACACTTCGTGCAGGTCCACCTGCAAATCATAGAAGCAAGCAGACTTAATACAGTCTAGAGCCTTAGCAGAACACATGATGAGATGCACTAATTGTTGAGCAACTCAGAATCATAATTCTCTCTCATCAACAACAAAAGCATGCTAGAGATTTTAGAGATAATCCTCTGATCAAGTCTAAGGAGGCAAAGAATCAATCTGCCTACATTAAGGCAGCAAAAAAGATACTGCTTTCAAAGGACACAATATGTGTTTGCAAACAGGAAGGTAGGGACCAAAGAAATGCCCCCTGGATGCAATTTGAGACCGAAGGTGCAGTTCACAAAATGTTCCATGATGGAATTTCAAAATTACGCACAAGGTTGAAAACATTGATTTGCACAATGGTATGAATCAAATTGAAGTAAGAGCAGTTCAAAAGTGCATAACTAACTTTCTTTGCTTCAACAAACAGTTAAACTTGGACTCTACCACTTGGGGTTAATAAGATAAAGCACTGCAAGTTGATAGTAGTACCACACATGCTGTTCTTATCAAATGTCAATGTTCCAGCAGGAGACTGCTTTGAAGGTTCTCCATCCCGAGCCCATTCAACAAATGGAACAGCTTCATCTATGTTGTAACCGCTAGTCCAGGTTACAGTCATCTGTGCAACACAAAATGGAAAGTTAAATTACACGGCACAATTGGCGTCAGTGAAAACCAAATAGATCCCAAAAGTCATATAAAAATGCAATAAAGTAACATCACCATTATGTTTCTAGGTTAATAAAATTTCCCCCTACTTCATTCTTCATAACGGGATTTTCAGTGAAGCTTTATATGATTTTGGAGAGTAATTCTAACAAATCATCAATAGAAATCCAACTTACTTCATCCCAAGACTTTCCTTGAGCAAGGCGTGGGTACAAAGGTGCTTTCGGATTAGAAAATGATATCTTATTTGAAATTGCCACCAGTTTGGGCTGCAATAAAATGAAAATGCAGTAACTGCTTTAACACCATCATAGTCAACTATATTACTTTGTGAAGGACAAGATAAATCACGAAATCATACAAATGGATTCCAAAAGCTCTAAACCAGTAAATGCTACTAACTATGAAAATGTAGAAACTCCAAAGGTAAATTCCAGAGGGAAAAAAGAGTTCAAAACTCACATTCCAAATCCCGCCTGAAAATAAGGCAAAAGCAAAATCTGCCCGCTGATTTATTAACTGAAACTTCAAACAACTTTTGCCTGTCTTCGTGTAGCCCGAATTGGAATCAGTTGCAAACTTGTACTGGAATAGATATACAATTTGGCACAGAAGTTAGAAGCTTATCAGCAAAGATTCTATGATTAACCTTTTACTTAATGTCACAAAACACATTTCGAGTACCTTTATTGGAGCAGTGCAAACGTAGGGACTTTGTTTTTTTGGATCACCACTAGGCCAACAAGTGGAGCCACTGCAATATTAGAAAAGAGAAGTCCCATTTATCACACACAAGATCTGAGAAGTTTCTCCAACTTAACAGCTCATCAATGGCCAAAAAAATGGTAAATCTTGGTGATAATTAGTAACACCAGACTTCTAAAGACATCATTAGGAATACAAAAAACAACAAGGGGCATAAATTTTTGGTGGAACACAGATAAGGCATTACTCGAATTTTGCAGGAGAGAAGACCCCGACCCAATCATTTTTATCAGGATTAGGGTGCTCAATATTCACCGTAACCCATTCCGTATCTTGACCCTGGAAGCATATGAATAAGAGCACACTTTAACTTCATAACTCCAAAATAAGTATAACAAAGTCGTAATAAGCTTAAAATGCCCATTAGAGCTTAGGTTACCAATTACTGCTTTGCTAACAAATCAAGACGAGCTCTTGTCTTTTTCTATTACAGAAAAATGAGATTGGTACTGATTCAACGTTTTCGCAAATTCTGATTAAGGAAAGACGCAGCCTTTCATATGCCAACGGCAAAATAACTACCCTAATCACAAGCATCTATTCAACAAAAGCTAACATTGCGAAACCCAAAATAGAAAAGTTGAACTTACCTCCAAGCCAAGTGTGAGAGGATATGCATTGACAGAAACGGAGTCGTCAAGCTCGACAACAATGTTGTGAACTCCAATCTTGGACAAAGGCTGATCAACGAGTCCGTCCCCGTGAGCCCAAACGTAGCTTAATCTCGAAGAGCACACCAAACAGACAATCATCAAAGCATGTAACCACCTCAAACTCTCCTCCATTTTCAGCAGCTCTAAAAGATATTCAAACGGGACGAGTTTGGAATTTCAGAGCTTCAAACAAGGCTCGTGCTGGCTCAGATTCCTGTAAGATTTCTTACGGCTCTTGTTTTATTGATCTTTAACACGAAGAAAAGGCGTGGAAGGGTCGTGAAAGAGAGGAGAAACTAATAAACACTTGTGATTGTGTGTTTTCCCAAAACACACAGCCACAAGCGAAAGCGACTTGAATCCTCCTCTCTCTCCACTACCCGGTTTATAAAGACAACTCGAAGATACTTGTTAATGGGTTTAGAAAATCCGAACCCTCCTCTCTCTCTCCTACCTGGTGCATAAAGACAACTCGAAGATAGTTGTTAATGGGTTTGGAAAATCGGAGACAGATATTTGACCGTCGCATTATTGAGGTTGTTAAGAACTGCAAGATTCCAACGTTATCGTGAACTTGTACATGATGACGGTATGTTCAAATTTAAACATCCATATCAATACGAGGATCTGTACAGTATTTTTGACCAGCAGCACAACTTGGTTGGTTCTTCAAACTGCCGCTAGCTACTATTTGGGTATAAGAGATGGAATGTTCAGAGCAACAAAGATTAGAACTTTACGCGTAATATCAGTATATAAAGTTAATTTGTTCCAATCCATCTTTACTCCATTTTCGTGCTTGTCCTCTTTCAAAACACAGAGACAACCCAAATCTATATTCAAATTTCAACTTTAATAGGTTGTTGACAATTCAAGATTACAACTTTATCGTGATTTGTCATTTATATTCAAATTTCAAATTTCATATTATATTGATGATCGT
The DNA here is from genome assembly GCA_026546855.1 of Erythroxylum incrassatum. Taxonomy (NCBI): domain Eukaryota; kingdom Viridiplantae; phylum Streptophyta; class Magnoliopsida; order Malpighiales; family Erythroxylaceae; genus Erythroxylum; species Erythroxylum incrassatum. The sequence goes on from JANVCL010000006.1 coordinate 30,818,721, forward strand.
ATGAAGTTAACGATTTAACTATAAATTAAACCAATCAAGCCATCTTTTACCCTTAAAATTACCTGTTCTATTTTTGTTCTTATATAAATAAATGGATTAAATGAGTTAGAACAAAGTAGAATAGCAACAGTGAAATCGGTGATCTTGATACCTTTGAGATAAAGAAGACAAGACAATTAAAGTTTATTGTTTTAATCCATTGTTTATGATTAGCTCTTATTTTCACTTATCTTTTGTTTGAATTGAGGCAAAGCAAAAGAAAATAAAGGAAGAGAAATGCAATTCTCTTGCTTTTCATTGTTCGGCCAAAATTAAGGTAAGAGAAAGTAACAAAATGTAGGAGAATTGGTGAGAAATTTGCTCCAAATACATTTCCCACCAAATTGGTGGGAAAGGAAGAGAAATGAAGAGAAGATAACTTTATCTTTTGAAAATTATCATTATATCTGTGTTTTGATCAACTAACAAACTTCTAACAAATTAATAATCAAAGACATAAAGGTCTCAATTTTTTTTCCAATATAAGTTTCAATTCCCTCCTTTAACAAATTAGTAAAATAAACAAGGGAAAGGAAATCATAATTCTCTTCCATTCTTTTCTCCTCTTTTCCCCTCAATATTTCCTTTCCTTTCCCTTGTACAATTAAGGATCCAAACAAAGGCTTATGGAATGCTTCAAATTTCAAATGGATTTTGTTTGATTTCACTAATTAAGAGCTTAAACGTGCAAAGCAGACACGAAAATCTTAAAAGATTTATTTCTGATTATGAGGATATAATCAAATAGTTAAAACCTTTTAATTTGTAGAAAAATAACTAGTAATTCGTTTACTACATAAGGCATTTGTTTATAAAGTATGAGATTAAGTATCTACTTAGGTCTCGTTTGGTTAGCACGGATTGTTGCCAGAGAAAGTAATCTTTTTCTTAAAATTTAAATTATTATGTTTGGTTCGTTTTTTTGAGTAGTTAGGAAAGTAAAAACTTTCCTAATTTAGGGAAAGTAATGGAACTTTCCTTATAATCTAAATTCTAACACCCTCCTTGGTATTTAGATTACTTTCTTCATGAATTTAATTTAAAAAATACATTAGACAATTTAACTTTTCCTTCTCTCTCAACTCTGCGACTTTAAATTATATAAATTTCAAATAAATTTTGAATTAATAATTAAAAATATATATAATAAATGTTAATTTATAAATAATAATTTATAAATTATTTATTTTTTAAAAATAAAATATTTTATCGATACTTTATTAATAAATATCATATAAAATATTAAAATAAAATTAAATAAAAATAGTTTTGTAAGTTTTATTTAATTTATAATTATTATTAGTAATAAAATATTTATTATTATTTTAAAAACAAAAATTAAAA
>JANVCL010000006.1:30820203-30831255 GCA_026546855.1 Erythroxylum incrassatum
AGAGAGAAGGAGTATGAAAAATTCTGGAAAATTTATGTTTGAAAAAAATGACAGTAGAGAGGGAATGAAAATGTGGCATTTTGGATTTGTACGTTCTCAAGTGTAAAGTTGATTCTGATTATATTTGGGAATGGAAATGCTGAATAGACGAGTTTTGAAGTGAAGAAGTTTGAAAAAAAATGGAAGAAGAGTGAAGAAAATTTTGTTGTTTTCGTTAAAGAAGAAAAACTGGCTTGGTGAAGAAGATCATTAATAGTGTGTTTGACGTTGGTGTTTGAAATGTAAGTTTGAACTAGAGTCCTTTTGTTGCACAGCTTGAGTCTTTTGCCTAAAACTTTTTCATCCGAACTCCAAATAACTTGATACTTAGACCAATGGATTCCTAAGACATTTTTCTTTCTCTCCATTAAAATTTAGAGTTATCTGAATTAGTTTAAAAGTGATTGATAGGATGAAAGTGTGGAAGTCTATTGGAATGTTATGAATTGGAAAATTTCCATGATCATGCTTCGGTTTTAAAATTATAATTTGAGCTTTATATTTATGAATAAGTTGATTTTTGATTCATATTAAACTAGAGACATCTTTCTACAACTTTTGTGAAGAAGTAGAATTTTAATTCTATCTCTCAGATTTTCAAAATCGGCATGTAAGTGAGTTGTAGCTTAAGCTGAAGCACTGTCAGGGACAGAAATCATGTCCTGTGGTGATTGAATAAACTGTATTGATATGGGCCGAATTAGGCTGAGTTGTCTTCACCAAAGTTGTAGCTTATTCTCTTAGCTTTAAACTGGTATAAATTTTATAATTTTTGGATATCTGAGCTTAAAACTATGAGTTGTGCAATTAGAGGGTATGATCATGTACTAGCTAAAAATTCAAATGTGTACAGTTTGTAGTATTTGGTGCATAACTCATTGAATACTGAATCAAATTGGATGATCTTAGAGTCATTTGAAATTTAAGACATTGGAGAACAATTTCCAGATGGAAGTTTTGCCTAATTTTGTCATTTACCCTATCAGATTAATTATGTAAAGTTGACTCGAAATCATGTGGGTAGAAAATCTAAAGTGGTCAATTAGGTTATGAAATTGATTTCACATTGTTTTATTTTGGTCCAAATTATAAGTACCAAATGATATTCATGAAAATTACAATGAGATACCCGAAATTGTCATTGAACATGCATTGTGCATACTTTCTATACATTGATGTGCATAAAAGAACACATGTATGATTGTGGAGTCTGATTCTCTTGAAGCGGTTAATCTTATCAAGGACGCATGTCCTCTAACTCATCCTTATTTGGCTATTTTGGATAATATTAAATGGCTCCTTAAGAGAGAGTGGTGTTGCTTTATTCAACATACCCTTAGAGAAGGGAATCAGTGTGTAGATTTTCTTACTAAACAAGGTTCTTATGGCCTTCAACGTTGGGTTATTTTGGATTCCCCTGGTCCAGATCTTGGTTTGCTTCTCCAGTATGATGCTAGCTCGGTTGCTTTCTTGAGGGCTTAGTCCTCTTTGTTCCTCATCCATTGTACCAAAAAAAAGCATGTTGTTTCTCTGCTTCTTTACGTTTTGGTTCTCTACACTGTAATGTAAGGTGTGTGTAAGGTTCACGTGGTGGGTTTAGTTTGCCTTCTCTCTTATCTCCTTAGTGGCTAGTGTTTACAAATTTAACAGTTACTTTATCATCACAATTATTAGTAGTCCTGACTTTGTGTTTGCTAATTCGCGTGCTGTCTATTCCTAATTTGTGTTGTCTACATATATGTGATATAATTCGTTTTTCATATTGCTTGAAAATGTTTGTTCTTTTTCAACTGAGTTGTTGCCATGTCCCAACAAAAGACATTTCAATATGTTGTTCTCATTAACATAGTGGATCTTAACTAACAATATTGAATTTTGAGTTCATAAATATTTTAACATGCATGTCTTAAAAGGTTCCAAATTAAAATCTATCCACCATCATTCTTTATAGTTTATAATTTCTTGCATTTTTTTATATTATATATAACAAAATCATATTAAAATGACATATTTTTATGTGAAGGGCTATATTAAAATGATACAAGATTCATTTCAAATTAAAATTGCTCTGCTCTCATTCTTTACAAGTTTATAATTTCTTGCATTTATTCACATTATATATAACATAACCATGTTAAAATGACATATTTTTACGTAAAGAGCTATATTAAAATGATAAAAGAATCACTGCCTAACAATTTTCACATAATATCTGAAGAACTTGATTTAAGGTTTCTTGCCACTACCAACAAATGCTAAGACGTAAAATGCAAAACAACATGGTTAAAAAGCAGAATAATAAGAATATGATCCATGAATTAAACAACAATCAACAATTGCAATAATATAATGCTCTATATATGTTAATAAAGCTATTTATAATTGATGATTTTGGGTATAGGTTGGAGAGGAAAGTGGCTAAAAAACTAGAACTCAAAAAGGGAAAAAGGATTAAAAAATATCAATGAAAAATGGTGTAGAACTATTTTTGGAACAATGGTACCCTAATACTATCTAATTTTACACGTTAATCTTAAGACCATTTTCTCTCTATAGGAAATATCACATAAGGTAGGTCATGGCAATATGTTTGCCCTTATCTGAAGATTCTCGCAGTTGAGACTAAGGACTAACTAATAGATGTGGAGGTGGCCTCGTCTTGTTGGTTAAGAGTTCCTAATATTGTCTGCGTAGTTTTCTAAATCATTATAAATGCATTTAAATTTGAAAATGTTTGTTCTATTTGTTCTATTCATGTACACCTTTTAATATTAACATTTTGCTAATCTAATTAATGGATACAGTAATGACTTAATATGGAAGCATTAAATTATAATACGATGGACAATTCAAGTCATATACTGAGTTGATATATGAGAGTGGGTCATCATGTTATTATAACAAAGTTGACCTTGATTTTTGTCAGCTACATACAAAGCTGCAAAATGGGACAATCAAGTTATATGTTACGTATAAGCTTGATATTCCAATTTTGGCATTAGAAGTTTTGGCTATAACAGAAGATGTGGGGCTTCATAAGGATATTTAGCCTGATGAAGATGTCATGGCTGATGATAAGGGTCCTGATGGTAGTGTTCAACCTGATGATGATGTTATGGTTGATGAAGATGTTAGGGGGCCTGATAGGATGCTCAGCCTGATGAAGATGTTGTGACTAATGAGGAGGGCCCTGATGGGAGTGTTCAACCTAATGATAATGTTATGGCTGACGAAGATGTTGTGGGGTATGATAGGGTTGTTCAGCCTGATGAAGATGTTGTGCTTGATGATGACGTTGTGATGCTGTTGAGGATAATTAGTAAAATGTAGTTGAAGGAGTTTCTTCATTTGTTGCTTTAATCCCAAATGGCCACCAACCAATAGAGACTGATTTAACTAGCTGTGGGAGTTCCCTTGATAGTGATGAGTACCTAGTGGAGGGAGGCTTAGGCAGGCAATTAAAAGGCCTAGTAGCTTTTAGACATAAAGAAGTTAGTGGAACATCATAATAGGCTTTAGGTATGAAATTTGACACCGCAAGACAATTCAAGGATGTTGTTTTTGATTATTCAATTGCTACAAGGTTTAACGTAAGATGAAAAAAAAGTCTAAGGGTATTAGAGTGGGATGCATGGAAGGATGCAAATGGAAGTTGTAAGCAGCATATGATGATAAAGATAACTGTTACAAAATCAAAACATATAGATCAGAGCATATTTGTTTCACAACCAACAAGCCTAGAATGGTATCAATGAAGTTTTTTGTTAAGCACTTTAAAGATAGAATCTTGGAGAAACCTAACATAACCACAACTAAGATGATTGAAGAATATAGGAAGAAGTTGAATATTTTTATGAATCCAAGTATATGTAGGGTTGCTAAGCAAAAGTTAAGGAAGGGAAAGCATTAGACTATGCTCGTGAAAATTAGTAATCATTGAGATGAAAATTAGCAATCTTGGATCAACAGTGGAAATGTAATTGTCAAAGAATCAAAAGGTTTCATTGTTGCAATTTAAAAGATTATATATTTATTTTGCAACAAATGAAAGTTGATTGGAAACATTTGAGGCCCATACTTAAGATGGATGGTTTCTTCTTAAAGACTTAATTCCAAGGGCAACTAATTAGTGCAATTGGAGGGGATGAGGATGGAGGTATGTATTATATAACATTGGCTATTATTAAAGTAAAAACTACAATTTTTTGGAGTTCGAGATAGAGTTACAATAATATTTGATATGTAAAAGGTACATACGTTTTTGGTTTATTACGTGATTAAAGTATTGACGTGTTATATGTGTCTTGTGTATCTTTTGATTGATTTATGTATATAGGGCTTAGTAAGGGATGCATGTCATAGAATGCGTGTCAAACATATTTATCATAACTGGAATACACAGTGGAGTGGAAAAGAATTAAGGAGACAATTTTAGGCATTTATGTGGTCAACATATATTGAGGATTTTAATAAGAAACTTAATAGTCTAGATAAAATTAGGCTTGGAAGTATTGTTATATTGCTAGAATATCCTAAGGAGAATTGGGTTAGGTCATATTAATCATTCAAATAAAAGTGTCTTATTTTAGATAATAACATAAGCGAGACGTTTAACGGGTGGATACAACTAACGAGGGATAGTCCTATTATTACTATGTTGGAGACCATTAGGACAATGATTATAAAGAGATGTTAAAAAAGGAGGGCGTACATGTATAGATGGAAGTTTGATATTGCACCTATAGTTATTGAAAAGATTTTAAAAATAAGGAGACAATATAATGGAGGATTAGATGGAAGTTTGATATTGCACCTATAGTTATTAAAAAGATTTAACGTTATGCATATTAATTTTGGACATAAAGATCCTACATTATTCAAATCAATATGTGTTTTGCTAGATGATCAACAAGTTGCCAATCCTGTGCAAAATTTTGGATAAGATGATGCTACATCTTTCAAATTGTCTTTTTAACCTAAAGGCCTTCGATTCAAAGGTAAATCTAGCATTACATTAAGACAGTTACAAGCTATAGCAACTAAAAGGAAATCAACAATGGGAGCAATAGCAAAGATATTGACCTTCCAAATAGTTAAACATGCTTAGCGATGGTTTATATTTTGGATTATACTTTGTGTTAAACCAATAGCCATGGATTATACTTTGTAAATATATTTTAGATTATACTTTGCGTTATCATCTCCCAATTGGTATTAGACTTGGTAAATTTTGGATTATGCTTTGTGTCAATCACTTTATTATTTTTCCTTAAAAGAGATATTGCTAGTTGTATATATGATATGCATGTTGAGAAGTATATTTTAGCAGGCATAAGTTGAACATAAGCGTGAGCATTATCTTGAATTGCATTACTTAAATTTTCTCTATGGAAAATAAAATTTCCAATGAGATCACTTTATTGAGCAATTAGAATCTTAAAAAACAATAATATTTAACATAAAGGAAAAGAAATCACAAAGAAAATAAAATATAAATTTTTATACATTATAAATTTCATACTCCCATACATATGAAGATTGAACTAAACCTATTTTGAAACCATCTAAAAGATGAACAATGAAACTAAAATTAAAATGAAGCCTACTATTATATTTAATAACATCAAATTCAACACTTTCTTCTCCTTCATCAACATTTCAATGTCTTGCTTCATAATTTTCATTTGCTCATCAAGTACCTTCATTTCTTCTAATCTTCTCATTTATTCAACCACCTTAAGTACATATGTTTCTTTTTTGAACTTATGAATAACATAGACAACTCTATCACGAAATTGTTTGTTGTACTACTGGAAAAGCTTACAATTACCAACTAGGTAATTAGGACATCTAAAATATCTTCTCCAAGATTACTACTGTTGCTCTATGAAGTCGTTAAAGATTCTTTTAACCCATAATAGCAAATCACTTTTAGCCCATTATTATAGTTAGAACTACAAGAGTCTTTAAATTCCCTTTACAAAATTACATAAGTAAAATAAATTGTATACATTAAAACTTGTTTGTATTACATTATTTATCACTACATGACTTCATATAACTTACTTGCATTGCATGAAAAAAAATTGCTCTATTCAAGGAATGTAAATAGCATTGGTTACAAATAGAAACTAAAGAAGATAAATAAAACACAGTGCAAAAAGGAAATAACACTAGATATTTTCCACATTTCATGTTGCATCTCTAGCACTGTAGCACAATTCAAAAACTTCCCTCAATTTTAGTTCTCAAATCCCTCCCCTCTCTTGTTTACAATTGAAAAATGCATAAAGGTCACCTATGCAACATTATGATACAAGGTGCTCTATAAGAAATTTGATAAGCAATATGATCAATGCACATGTAATTGTTCCCCTATCGCACCATATTATAACTATTGAATCAAAAGAGAGAAGAAAAGGAGGTGTGCATGCTCATTAGGTTTCCTACACTACTAGCCAATCAACACATGTCATTCACGTATCTTTAAGGATAAAGCTGAAAGGGCAGCATATCTTTTATTCATAATATGTGGTACCTCATCAAAATGGAGTCAATTGCTTTATTTAGGACAAGTATTTCAACAACTTTCATAAAAGTACAACTTTAAGTTGAGATTGTCATCCCAATAAGGGCAATGCTCCTACAATTATTGCTATCAATTTAGAACTTAACTCTTCCGCTCCTAAATAACTAGTACATAAAGCCATGCAATTATGGCAATCTTTTTTATCCATTGCTTACAAAATTGTATGCATAATTTTTCCTTTACATACAATGAACAAAAGAGAAATTGATCATCAAGAGCTCTGTATAGACGATTAAAAGAGAATTTCCTAACCAAAAAAGACCAAGATTTAATGGGGTTTCCATCAAAATTTGCCCTTGAACTATTAAGTTTTTTAGGATAATGCCCTTCAACTATTAAATTTTAGGATAATGCCCTTAAACTTGTTTGTTACCTGCAAATAATGCCCCTTAGCAGGTTGAAGCAAAATTGAATACCACGCGGCAAATTGAATAACACGTGTCATATTTTCATTGGTTTTTCTTTAAAAAAAACTCCTTCCTCTAGTGGATTTTTGTTGACATAATTTGACAAAAATGAAAATAAAATAATAAAAATAAAAATCAAACTAAAAAAATATAAAAAATTAAAGCTGTAATTTTCCCCCTCTCTCTCCTTGTCCTCGACTCCTATTGTCAAAATTCCCAAATCAAAATATGGAGAACCCTAAAACTTCAAGAACCCAAAATCCCTAAACACCCAAGACATCTTCTCCAATTCTCCATCTTCCCCGCGTCATCTTCTTTAATATCCAAGACACTCACCACCAACACAATACTCCAAACATTCCTTTGATAAACACAAGAACACACATGAACCCAAGACCAACAGAAGCATGAAGAACAGAGATCAAGGCAGACGCGTGGGGAGCAGACGGTGATGGCCAAGACAGACGAAGATCAACGGCTGCAAATTCATGGCTGAAATCGACGTAGAACGCGCGGCAGCTGTGGGAGTTGAAGAAACTTCCATCAACGCCCATAAATAGGCGATTTCATACACTTTCTTGGGGACAGAGAATGATTTTTTGGATCTTTTGGGAGCTTCTTCGAAATTTCTGGGTACTTCTTCTTCGAAAAATTCAGAGAGCAAAGAGGGGATTCTTGAATTTTTATTTCAGTCTTCTGAAATTTTTGGGGCTTTTTTAGATGGTTTTTTTATCTGCGATTCTTAGATGAGGGTAGTTCATGGTGTTCATATTATTTTCTTTTTTGGTCCGATTGTTTAACATCTAAAATTGATATAAGCATTTGGGTGATTTGATCATTTTCTTTTCATTATTCAATCGCGATGTGTTCTTTTTTATTCAAAAGCATGAACCCAAAATGTATATACTTGAATTAAACAGAAGTATGCAAAATTCTATAGAAATTCTGTAACACTGCCAGTGAAACCGAAAGACAAATTATGATCAAACAATAAGTAAATCTTTTGCAATTAAACAATATTCAAAGTAACCTTCTACATAATCCTTTAAGTCCAAAATAAGCAATTTAATACAGCTATTAAGTCCAAAATAAGCAAATACTGCCCAAAATAAGCAAATAATGCTTTCAATTCTTCCATCAACAAAGCTATTGAGAGCAGACTTGGCTTGATGGAGTATCGTGAGATGCTTGTTTGATTTGGGTCTTCTTTGCCCTGACATTCCTTTTCTGTGGGATTAGAGGTGGTGGTTGTTGCTGGTTACTTGTGGTTAGAGAGGCTTTGACTGCATTGTACAGTGGATTATTATCAAGGGCACTTGAATCCTTTTTGGTACTAGATGTGTCATCAAGACTCTTCTTTCCCTAATATGGTAACAAATTAAAATTATTATGACTTTCGAACAGTTAATATATATCAATTTTTGCTCAACAAGGATTTGAAAATTCACCTTTTGCCTTGGTTTAGAAGGCTGCCGAGGAGGAGCATCTTTGACCAGAAGTGAGTTCTTCATGGCTTGCAATAGGTCTTGTTTTTCCTGCCTTTCACATTCAGCTCTTGTTCTTTTATTTGTTTCCGAGTCAGCAATTTTCTCTTTCCCCTGGACAAAATGCAGTTATATATTTCCAATCAAATTCCATAAGAAATATATCCACACAAACAACCCTAATAGATATAAATTAATTCTGTAGTACGAAAATATTCTGTAACACAAAAAAATCATATCACCTTGCTTTTAGCTTTATCGCTTGGTTTATCTATATCTCGTGAAGCAGTGTCTGATTGACAAGTTGTTCTTTTCTTGAACCAAAATCCATCCGATAGTGTCCTGCTAAGTAGTGGCCTGTTTTTTTCCTATAAGAAAAATTCAAAAATTATATATCATTTATTACAAATGCAACACACATCAACAAATGGTCATTTTCATTACCTGGCTGAAAAATTCAGCAATTATATCATGTCTGTTGGGTACCTCATTTGCAGCAGACGCATTCACAGCCCCTTGACCAACATCTATTGAAGATTCATTTTGCTCTTCAGTTCTTAGTGCCTCGTCAGCATCCTTAATAGTCGATGAAAGGAAAAAAAATATTAGCATATTTTAGCAGCCAATGCAATATTGAAATATTTTCATTAACTATAGAAAACACACCTGAGCATCTAGCTTTGCTTGGCATTTTCTCGCATTATGACCTCTCTTATGGCACTTGCTGCATCTAAGAATTCTTCCTTTTCGAGACATTTTTGTTCCTGGTTGTGGTTCCCATTCCTCTCTAATCCTCTCTTTTTTCTGTTTTCCAGCCTTTCTCACAAAACTTGGAGCCTTTACGTCAGGTAAATTAGTTTTAACCCAATACTTTGGCCCACTAACAGGTTGGATGGAGTACTGGTAAGCGGACATGAATGTGTCTTTCTTGTAAGTTCTGTCTACATAATCTTCAAGCTTAAATCTGTTCACTTGGATAACCACCAAAGTATGCTCACAAGGAATTCCAGTTAGGTCCCATTTCCTACAAGTGCAACTGGCTGTCTTTAAATTAACAATATAATTATCAGCACCTTTGGAAACTTCATAGCCACCATGCCCATTTGCTAAAACCCCACATCCCTTCATCAATTCTCTATTATCCTCAATCTTTGCCCATATCTTCGGCCCAAATAATCCAATAAACTTCTTTAGGCCAAACTCCCTTCTAGCAACAAATCTAACCATAACTAACTTTCTAATTTTCTCCATAATAGAGACAATGCTTTTGTCTCTAGCCTCCATTATAAACCCATTAAATGTTTCACACATATTATTATCAACAACATCACAGCAGTTGACAGTATCAAAAAAAGCCTTACACCATTGTGTTTGATTTACCTCAAAGAAATCATCAAGTGCTGTGCCTCTCATATTTCCTAATACCTTCAACTGCTCCTTCAAATCCTCCACAGTAGTTGACTTACAACACTTCCAAAATTGCCTTTGGAAGTCATCTCCTCTATGTGCTTTCCTCCACTTGGCAAAGATGTGCCTGGCACATCTCCTGTGCTCACAATATGGCATTAACCCGTTAAGGGCAGCAATTAGACCCTACACACATTCACACAAAAAGCAAGCATTAAGTGCATCACTTATTTGAATTAATACCATAATATAACCAAACTTATAATTTTAATAAGGAAAAGTACCTTCCCTCCATCAGTAATGATTGTCCACCTATAACCAGACCCATTAGGTATTTCCAGATCATCCATCATAAGGCTAATAAACCATTCCCAATTGTCTTTGCTCTCTGCTCCGCTCATCACAACTGCCCAACAAATGGGATACATCTGGTTATTGCCATCTCTCCCAACTGCTGCAAAAATTTGTCCTTTGATTGGCCCCTTTAAGAAACAAGCATCCAATCCTATAATCCTCCTACATCCATATAGGAAGCCTTTCCTCACTGCATCAAAACACACATACATACGCTTGAAGACATTAGGTTCATCTTGTTCACCATTAAGTACCACAGTACTACCGTTGTTCCTATAATTCAGTTCCGCTACATAATCTTGCAACCTTGTAAATTCTTCTCTAACATTATGGTTCAAAACCTGAGTCACGAATTGCTTGGTATGGTGAGCAACCCATCCAGAAATCTGCAAACCAAATTGTTTACTTGCTGCTTCCTTGAAGTCTGATAGATCCATCTTTAAACAAACATTACCACAATTCTCTATCAGATGCCTTCCTAGCACTTTATAAGTCAGCATTCTGTTATTTAATGAGAATGGACAAGTGTGGGAATTTACAAGAGTTTTGATCTGCCATTTCTTAATGGTATCATCTTTTGACACAAGCATAACCCACCCACACTCAGGATCAGTACATTTTGCTCTTATTCTACTTTTGTCACTCTTCTTCAGCTTCGAGTCATCAAACAAAAACACAATTAATTATCACATAAATTATTTACATACTAATTGAATTTTAATAAATAACAAACTGAAATAGATGAGGACATATACCTTGATTTGCATTTTTT
>JANVCL010000006.1:30831355-30862220 GCA_026546855.1 Erythroxylum incrassatum
GAGTTTTGATCTGCCATTTCTTAATGGTATCATCTTTTGACACAAGCATAACCCACCCACATTCAGGATCAGTACATTTTGCTCTTATTCTACTTTTGTCACTCTTCTTCACCTTCGAGTCATCAAACAAAAACACAATTAATTATCACATAAATTATTTACATACTAATTGAATTTTAATAAATAAAAAACTGAAATAGATGAGGACATATACCTTGATTTGCCTTTTTTCAGCCAAAGCATATTTGGTCAATGCATCTCTGAATTGTCTCTTATTTCTGAAAATCATCTCCAATTGAAAATATGGAGTTGGAGTTTTTGGATCATAGTATATCTGTGTAGATGTCCTTCTCCTCGCGTGGTCACATTCACTTTCATCACTTGTAGTTACGTTGCTGTAGTTTCCATCAGAATCAAATTGACATTGATTCTCCAAATGTTCATTGGCCACTACATCTACATTATCAATATTTAATCCCACCCACTCATTAATGTTTACATTATCCGCACCTTGGTCCATATTGTGGTCCATAGCACTCTCATCTAGCTGCCCACTATTTTCCTTATAATTACCATTAACTCCTTCACCACTATTTATGTTATTACCATTCTGCTCTTCATTGAACTTACTTTTCTGCACTTTACTATTAAAAGCCCTAATATTCGTTCTTGCTTCCTGTAACTCTTCATCATCATTATCACTAAGTTCAGGCACTTCAATTACTTCCTCCTCGTCATTCTCTTCATTTTCCTCTTCATTGTTTTCCACATTAATAACCCTGTTTTCCTCTTCATGATTACCACTATCAACACCTAACCTCTCTCCATATTTGGTAATCCCCAATCTCTTACAAACAAGTTTAGGATCTTCTTCCCCTAACATTGGATGAACTTTAGCACTTACATCATAATATACATCCACTGTATCCACAACATCAAGCAACTTCATTAAAGGCTCTATAGACTTATCGTCATTCACCTTCATCAGCTCAAGTTCTTAGGTTTCTCTGGGAATTCTATAATGTATGTCTCCAACATTCTTATATCCTTTACTAGCAGCATATTCAATCAAATTCAAGAAAGACAACTCATCTGGGTCTCCACTATGCTCAACTACCGTCCCACCTTCATACCACACTATAGAATCAGAATCACCAATACAACTTTTCACTGTGCCGCCTACGTGAAGCCTATATTTTTTATTGCCCATATGCCAAAATATAAATTTCATACTTGCTTATTAATTGTGCATGCATTTTCGATGAACATCACACATTAATGATTATTTAATCAACAATTCAATTTAAAATGGAAGTTGCTACAGTGGACATATAAAACAAGAAATTAAAATTAAACGAGCCTGAATTCAACCATAACATGACCCACCCACAAGTAATTAAAACTTAATTAATTCATAACATGGCCCATCTACAACTAATTACACCTTAATTATTTTCTAATCTCTACAATCGGGACCACCAATATAAAATTAAGGCACTAATAATTGGTACTACTTTGTTTTTAACCTGGATCCGATTCTGTCTTCGCCCTCAGCCTTGTCAGCGTCGTCAGCCTTTCCTTTGTTGTTCCTGTTCTTCAATTGAGCTATTTGATTCTTGCTTATTAAGGTTTGTTTCAGTAAATTAGGGTTTGTTTATGTTTATGTTCTTTGTTTTAGTACATTAACAGCTCTCCCCCCTCTCTCTCTGATTTACGTCTATTGACAAAAAGAAGAAAGAAATTATGTCAACAAAAATCCACAAGAGGAAGGAGTTTTTTTTAAAGAAAAACCAATGAAAATATGACACGTGTTATACAATTTGCCACGTGGTATTCAATTTTGCTTCAACCTGCTAAGGGGCATTATTTGCAAGTAACAAACAAGTTCAAGGGCATTATCGTAAAATTTAATAGTTGAAGGGCATTATCCTAAAAAAGCTAATAGTTCAGGGGCAAATTTTGGTGGAAACCCAGATTTAATGTTGAGTCCAAACTAAAGTGCATGATGATGATCAGTGACAGAGAATAAGAGACGAGACATCACCGGACATAGAGATGGCAACTGGCTCTAAGGCTGACCCAAAGTCAACTAACTAGGCTCGAGTTGACAGGACTTCAGGCCTAGTTTTTTTGAAAAAATCATACCTCAGGTCAGACTGGAACTCGAGCTCGGGCCCAATACCTCAAGCACAATCAGGCAGTAAGGTGATGCAGCAAAGGAAAGCTATGCAAAGAAGCAATCTGAAGCAGATAAGCAATGCGTAGCAAAAACAAGGTGATAGAGAGAAGTAACCACGACAAAGAGAAGATTACAACACAAAAGCAACGTAATATAGAAGCAAAGCAGCTATGCATAAACAAGCAGAGAAGTAGACTCACAACGTGCACAAAAGTAACTTAAAAAGTAGAAAAAATGTGAGAGAGAAGCAAAGAAGAAGCGGAGAAAGGAATCAAAGCCATAACATGCAGAGAAGCAGCGCATAAAAAGGAGAAATTTTATGAAACATATGTATAAAAAAAGACATGCAAATAATAGAAATGATGAATTGGTGATCTTGGGAAATTAGGGTTACATAAGATGTTAGAGAATTTAGTTAAAAAGATTAATTAATTTTGTTAATTAAGCTTGTGATTAATACTTGTATTGAATCTCATGTCTGATAAAATGTTTACGTGATAATAAAGTCCTACAAAAAGAAAATTTAAAAAATTTCATGTAAAAAATATTTACTGAAAGAGTTATCTTTCTATCAACTCAAGGGTCTTTTTAAGTGTTTATCAAATGTTGAGATTATTTTTGAACATTTATAAACACTAAGGTCTTAAGTACAATTTGGTCAAGTGACCGTTTGCATAATGCTTTTCTAGTCATTTTCTTTCTACATAGTCATCCGTTTTATTTTATGAACAGAACAATCACCTGCAAATAATAATTAAACTTGTTAAAAGATGCTGGAGCTCACAATGAGGAGTTTCGAACGTGAACACAATCATCTTCTTGCATTCCTATCCTTTTGTAAAGCATTAACTTGACACAAAAAGCCTCAACCATTAGTAACATATAAACCTCCTCTCACATTTACATTTACGTGCTCGTATCAACATAAAGAGTAACCCCACTTCGCATGCATGGAAACCAGCTCCTAAAATGGGCCAGCATTCCTCTGAAAAATTAATCATCCAACTTCATGTATTCCATGTGAACCTGGTACATGGATATATTATCTGGACTTTTTGGCTTTGGCCAATTTCTTCTTCCTTTTCTTCACAGCCTTTGGCACCTTATTCTTCCGAGCTTCCCTCTTCTCTTCTTTCACTTTCTTTTTATTCTCTTTTCTGGCTGCTTTTCGATCCGTTGGATTTGGTTTATCAGTTTCAGATGAATCATACCCACCTGAATCACTCGAGTCCTCTTCATCGCTGTGTATCGATGACTCAGATTGACTCTCGGAAGAGACAGAAGGGCCATCAACACTGACAGGTGACTCTTTTGCAGGGTTTGCAACATCCATCTGCAAAGCCTTCAATCCTGTAATAGTCTTATAGTACATGTCTCCAGTGTCCTCGCCACTCTTTAACCTAAAAGCCTCATCCTCTGCATTCTTGACATGTTCGAGTGTCTTCGGAATGTATGCCTACAGAAAGCAACATTTTCATTACATTAAGATTCCTCCAAAATCCATATACTTGAGAATATCAACATCATATGACAAGTGGTTTGGCGTTACATATGCCCAATCCCAATGGAGGAATTAATCGCAAGTACTCATACAGAAAATAAATACTGAATTCTGTTCTCTTTCAATAAGTTAAATTGCTCAGGAACTAAATAAGGTTCTATATCAGAAACAAAATCACATTTTCGCTAACACTCCACTTGGTCGCATATATTTTGAGTTTTTGGTCAGATATTTTGTTTCACTTGTGAGGTTGTAGTTTATTAGTTTCAAACTCGGCAATATACTTATCAACTAATCTCCAAGGGAAAATATACAGAACTTCAAAAAGGAAAAATGGATAATAATTATCAAAAAAAAAAAAAGATCACCTGCAAAAACACAGAATCTGCAATCTCATCTTCCACGGTCATGTCTCTTTCTGAAACTCTTTTTTGAACCTGAAGAAGGTTATCATTAGTCATATTATAAGCATCCAACAAGCAGATAAATAAATGAAGTAGGCAAGGAATCAAACCTCTTCCAAATAACCATAAACAGAATCATCAGTGATAGTTGGATCAACAATAAAGTCAAATAGCTCTCGAATTTTCATAACAGCTACACCATTTTTCTTGAAGAAATCCTGCATGCCATATAACTTGTTTAGTCTATTTCATCAACAATCCAGTTTTGTCCTTAAAGTAACAAGAAAGCAACAATCACTCATGACAAAAGAACTTACAGAAACATGAACACAATCTTCGCGTAAGAAATCAAGAGCACGTGGGTGGTCAAGATCAACTGATTGGGAGACATCTATTATGTACAAGTGACCCTACCAACAAGAAGAATAAGTAACAAAAACAAACCATTATCGGGAGTAACTCATCAACCATAAGACATGTCAGTTCCAACCATGCTTGATCTATTTCAAGATTTGTTGGCTTCATGACCGTATAAGCAGAATTTTGATGATAAGCAAGGCAGTTATCAATTTGATAAGCAAAAGACTCACCTCAAAATAGAGTATGTTATATTCGCTAAGATCTCCATGTACCAATTTGCATTTCTGGTACAAAGTTCTCATTGCAATAATCATCTGTCAGAGACATGCCATAAGGTTAACACAATGAAATAAACAAAAGGCATTAACAAAAGAACACTGGTTCTTTCAATACAATCTGCTCAACAACCAATCTGATCAACCTATGTGATAGTCCTACTTGTCACCTTCATCTAGGCTTCTGAGAGCATCGTGATAATATAGCTTTTTTTATTTTTAATTTCAAGACTCATTGTCCCCTCAGCTGCCCAGCACAACTCCCAGCCCCAAAAAAAAAAGAAAAAAACAGGGAGCTGGATTTGAGGGAAGGAGAAAAATTGAGTTCCGTACCAGCATTAGGCTAAAGCCATTACACACTACCACCTCCAACTTTGACAAAGAAAACCAAGAAAAGAGAGAGATTAAAGCAAAATATCTGGACACACCTCTAAATAACCTTCACGCAACTTATCCAGGGATAAAGCAGCATCCTTAAGACGAGGTGCAGCCCAACCAGCCTTTCCTGCAATCCAGGACATCGCAACAAATTAGCGGGACAAAAAATCTCAATTGGGTCTACCCTCTATCCCCCAACCTCTCAAATACTTCATGCCTCATGCCTTGATATTCTTAAAATTAATTTGACGATTGCATGATGTTAAAAATGACATGTAACAAGAAACAAAAATAAGCAATCAAAATTAAACTAGACAAAGCACTATACCTATGAATTCCATGACCAGCACATGAAGTCTCAAAAGAAGAGGTGTAGGGCACCTAATTCCAGCAACCTTCAGCCTACATCTCACAAAAAATCAGGATCAGCCTATCTAATTTGCATTTAACAAATCAGAAAGAAAGAAAATTACGAAACAAATCAACAAAATGTATTGAGTTCTGATTTATGTAATAGACACATAGAACACAATAGATGGATGAACAAAACACATGATTGCAGTTTAAATTAAGTGCTTATTTTACCTCATAAGATTTCTCATTTCTTTTTCAGCCCATGTCTTTACCATTTTTCTTGGATTGTGCTTGCAATAGCCAAATCTAAAACGGTAATCACCTTGTACATACCGATCTCGATCCCTATAGTTGAACATGACCAATAAGTTAAATCCAAGGAAAAACAAGTCACAAACTGATTTAATGGAAGAAAGGTTACTATCAAAAACAGCAGTTCAAAAACATTTAGTATAGTAATAAGATAAATCCAAGGAAAAACAAGTCACAAAGTAATTTAATGGAAGAAAGGTTACTACCAAAAACAGCACTTCAAAAACATTTAGTATAGTAATAAGAAGATTTCTGAAAGTTCTTCAATGCTCAATCTTGCTGTTGGAGTCTGTACCAACAGCTTGAATACTAGTGAGAACGCTCAATTTACTTAACATACTAAATTTTCCTCAAAACAAATTTAAAGGTGCAGACAAGTTTCTAACGAGAACATGCAGGTTGTTTTATCTCCTGTACTTACTTAAAAACCAAAACTGAAGTTTTGTACACTTTGATTGCTAGTTCCTGACCATCTGATTTCGTGGCATGATAAACATTTGCCTACAAAAATGCAAAGAAAAATTTATAATGAGGAATTATTTATCTCACAAATGCCGAGTCAACAAAAGCAATTCTTAGTTATTAGACATTTAAATGAACACAAACTGAAGGTTGTTTTGGAAAGTATTTGCTTCAATACTGTACCTCCTTTCCAGTGGATATGCAGCCATTTATGTCATTGAACACACCACGATTAAGCATTTTGAACAAAACCATCCGAGTTCTAGGATCAATGGCCTGAAGAACAACTAATCCAAATAAATACTCCCATCAAAAGCTACAAAAGTCTACTACACTACACACTAAAGAATGGGAAAAAGATTGTGCCTTCTCTATCTTTCAGTTTATGGAAGGGAAACAAAACTTACGAATTGCTGCAAGAGATACTAACCTGCTCAACAGTAGCACGATCAGCTTTGTCATTGTTTCTAATTTTACCGATGGCCATATCTCGAACACTGTCACGAATGGCAGTTGTCACCGAATTAGACATTCTAACATTCATCCTACCCTCCCACTCCTGTATAAAAATCACTTCATCAAGAATAAAAAAAATCAAATTATATATATAGAGAAATATATCTGCACTCTAAACCACAATAACACATTAAACAACAAAAAAAGCTTCTAACATTGAGAAAGTAGCCTAAACGACACAAATAAAAAACTTAATGAACATGATCTAAAATTCTGAACCATAAAGTATCTATGGAATATATGTATATATGTATAAGCGACACCTCTAACGGAGAAGCTCGAATATGATTAGAGAACTTCTGGTTGCGATTTGAGAGAGGCTGCAAAGAGGACAAATTAGGGCGCGAATGGAGGCCTCCGTGAGCATTTGGGCGTCTAGAATTTAGCGAAATTGTTCCCTCCGCCGATCCGTCGTCGTCTTGGGCGTCCAACCAATCCAACGCGTCTCCAATTTCCGAGTCCGACGACCATGAATCCTCTTCTTCCTCTTCAACAACGTCATACGAGGTGTCATCCGTCATCGTAGGCCCTAATTCCTCGACCAAAGACATCGATTTGGAGCACCAAACAGAATTGTGACTCAACTAGGGTTTTAGGTGGAGCTAGCCAGCTTTTGTAGCATTTAACAAGTACAGTATAGACGTAGCAGTAGTAAAATTTCCCGTCATATCGAAGTGAAACGACACCGTTAATTTGAGGGAAATATCCAAACCCTTCCTGTTGTGTCCAGAAAGGCTTTAAGCCCTACACGATGTCTAATGGGCTTAGAACTCCAAAATTCGTTATCTAACAAAATATCAATTACATAAAATGAATTTGTATCTAAATTATACAAAAACAGTCTAGTTAAAAATAAGGTTGTATATTTCTAAACCTCTCTAGATCCTGTAATTAACAAGAACTTAAATGGATTGTTGTTGTTATTGAATTCATACCCAAATTAAGATGTGGTTAACTAAAGTTTGGCTTATTTTCATAAATTAAAGTTCATGCTTTAATCTTTGGCACGACCATGACATATTAAAGTAATCGAAATGTAATAAGATTTCACAGTTATATCATGTTGATGTTGTTGTTGTATGGATAGAAATATATAATACTTTATGAGTTGATGCACACTTATTCATCAAGAATAATGCCACATATAAATTATTTGTTTTAGGTTATATCGATAAGCCTAATTACACAGGTTGAGTTGAAAGGATATAATTATGATGAGTGGGCTCTTGCAATACGAATTGTGCTATGGGCAAAGACGAAATTCGGATTCATTAATGGAACGGTGACTCAACCAAATAAGAACTCACATGAACTGGAAATTTCACGCTAGTTTTTTAGGTACTCAACACTGTAGAATCAACCTTAGATCAACTATTACTCATGTGGTGAACGTTAAAGACCTGTGGAAAGACATCAGAGAACGTTTCTCAATAAAAAACAATCCTCGAGTCCAACTGTTGAAGGCCAATCTTACATGGTGCAAATAGAAAGGCCTTCTATAGTTTTTTATTACGGGAAGTTAAAGTTGATTTGGGATGAGCTAGCAAACTATGAACAATTATTGGTGTGCTGATATGGGTGATGCAAATGTGATACATGCAATGGACGTGAGGAGGATCTATTGCAGACCTGGAAGACTTGGTCCTTGAAGCCGTTAAACTATGCTAGTGGTGAAAAGTTAGTTGCTTGAATTTCTCATTCAATAATGTAGTGGAAATATCCACAATCAGTTTGTTTCGTTTTTCTTTGTAAGTGGGTGGTTATTTCGCTACTGTTTCCCTATTTAAACTATCATTAATGAAGATACCAAGGGAGAAAAGATCGTCAACTACTTCTTCTGTTTCCTTCTTCTGCAAACTTCTTCTTTTTACACGAAATTCCTATCATTTTTGGTATCAAAGACAGGTTAACTCCAATGAATACTCGAAACTAGAGCAATGTGGAATTCTGCAATGAAGTGAGCACGGTCCTTGAGCGACATGAGTCCAGTATTGACCAAAACAACAGTACCATGCAAACTATCTTAACCGAACTCCAATCCATACGTACCACTCAAGAATCCCAACACCAACGAATCCAAGCCCTCATAGCTTCCCATACCTCTCAACTTGAGATTAATGCTTTTTCCTCACCAGAATTCACTCACTCATACAACGGCAAACCCTCCAGCAGTCACATCCAAAACAACTCTTTCACTAACAACTATGAACACTCCTCTTCCTCTTCTGGTCACCAAAACCACCGCCACCACCTAAAGCTTTCCTTTCCCAATTTTAATGGCATGGACCCCACAGGATGGGTGTATAAGGTGAAGCAATATTTCGACTTTAAGAATGTCGCTCCTGAAGATCAAGTTCAGCTTGCTTCCTTTCATTTGGAAGGTATCGCCTTACAATAGCACCATTGGTATGAGAAGTTCAAAGGACCAGTTACATGGGATGAATTCACTCAGGCAGTACATTTTTGTTTTGGTCCCACCGACTATGAGGATCCCTCCGAGGCCCTATCCCGACTTAAACAGACCACTACCGTAGTAGTTTATCAGGAAGTTTTTGAAAAACTTTCACACAAGGTTGATCACTTACTAGAAAAGTTTTTGGTAGGGTGTTTTATTGCAAGGTTGAAGGATGAGATTCGCTTAGATGTACGTATCAAGCAACCTAAAACACTCTCCGACACCGTTGCTGTGGCCAGACTCATTGAGGAGTGTAATTCCTTACAGGAAAAAGGGACCACCGGAGGCACTTATAGGGGGTCGAATTTGCCCAGTACCACTCGTACTAACTCATCTACGGGAATACTCGATGCTGCACCTGCCACGAAAGATTCTCCTCCAATACGCCGATTGACAAGTCAAGAAGTACGAGAGAGAAAGGAAAAGGGGTCGTGTTACTACTGCGACGAACAATTTGCACAGGGACACAAATGCCAACGTCCTCAACTATTCATGATAGGAGATTGTACTCTTGATCCTGAGGAAGAGATACAGGAATCTGCCGAATAGGAAGAATTTGTTCCGGAAATCTCATTACATGTTATGTCAGGCACTTCTCATCCTCAGACATTACGAGTAATCGGAAAAATAAAAAATCGAGATGTTACTATCTTAATTGACGGAGGAAGTACTCATAACTTTATTGATGAAGTTGTGGCCACTAAATTCGGTTTAGCTATTATCAACGACAGGTCTTTTCTGGTGATGGTTGGCAGTGGTGACAAATTGGAGTGTAAGGGGCGATGCTTGGGACTCCGGCTAGTGGTTCAAAATTACCCCATTACTGCCGATTTCTATGTACTTCCTATGGCCGCATATCCAGTGGTCCTAGGAGTTCAATGGCTGGAAACTTTAGGGTCATTTGAAACAGATTACAAACAGCTCAAAATGTCCTTCAAGATCAACGGCAAGCAACATGTTTTTCATGGACTTACACAATCTGAATTGGAACCTTTAAAAAAGGAGCTATGCCAACTTACAAGTATGAGATATCTTCTTCAAGTCACCTTACAAGACAACCAATAGGAGCTAGCATCTGACATTTTGCCCAGCGACTTGGAGGCTCTTTTAAACGAATTTCTAGCAGTCTTTGCACCACTCACCCTACTGCCTCCCACACGGTCACACGACCACCGAATTACGTTGAACAAAAATTATGGGCCTATCAATATTCGACCTTATCGCTACCCCCATTATCAAAAAAAGACCATCGAAGACATGGTCAAGGAATTCCTTGATTCAGGTATCATATGTCCTAGTATTAGTCCTTTTTTTATCAGTTTTACTTGTAAAAAAGCAGGACGGTTCTTGGTGATTCTGTGTGGACTACCGGGAATTAAATGAAACCATAGTAAAGGATAAATATCCTATACCAGTCATTGATGAGTTGTTGGATGAATTATATGGGGCTACTTATTTTTCTAAGCTTGATTTACTATTCGGTTATCACCAAATCAGAGTTAAAGAGGATGATATATACAAAACAATGTTTCGAACCGACGAAGGTCATTATGAGTTCGTGGTTATGCCGTTTGGACTCACAAATGCGCCAGCAACTTTTCAGAGTCTAATGAATGACCTTTTTCGGCCATTCCTGAGGAAGTTTGTCTTGGTATTTTTCGATGACATATTAATATATAGTAGAAACTGGCAGGACCACCTTTGTCACCTCAGGTCTGTTTTATCCATTCTTGTTACAAATTATTTGGTAGTTAAATGGTCCAAGTGTAGGTTTGGGGTTACTCAGGTAGATTATTTTGGACATATAATCTCAAAGGCAGGAGTTGCTGTCGACCCACAAAAAATAGAGACAGTTCAAAAATGGTCGATTCCCACTACTATTAAGGGCATAAGGGGTTTTCTTGGGCTTGCAGGATATTACAGGAAATTTATTAGAGGATTTGGGAGCATAGCCGTCCCTCTCACACAATCAACCACCAAGGACAGTTTCACGTGGACCACAGAAACCGAAGCCACCTTTAACAACCTCAAATCAACTCTCACATCTCCTCCTGTTCTTAAGTTACCTGACTTTGACCAACCTTTTGTTGTGGAATGTGATGCTTGTGGAACTGGGATTGGAGCAATATTATCACAGAGTAACCAGCCAATCGCATTTTTTAGTGAAGCATTGAAGGGGAGTTCCTTGTCATTATCAACATATGATAAAGAAATGTTGGTTGTAATGAAGGCAATCAGAAAATGGATACCATATTTGTTGGGTAGACCTTTCATTGTACGTACAGACCAACGAAGTCTGAAATACCTCCTGGAGCAAAGAATCTCAACCCCCACGCAAATTTGATGGCTTCCCAAAATATTGGGATATGATTATCAAATTCAGTACAAAAAGGGCGTTGAAAATCAAGGGGCAAATGCACTTTCACGTAAATCAAAATTTTTTTTTTTGCAATTTCACGTGTACAAGCAGATTGGTGGTCCATTCTACAGCAAGAAACAACAACTCTTCCTTATTTTAAAGAATTAAAGTCTCCTCATAATTATCTAACCAAAAGTGGAGTTTTGTTTAGACAAGGAAAGGTCATGCTTAGTCCTACTTGTCCTTAATTCCAGAAATTCTATCAGATAATCACTGCTCACCCGTTGGAAGCCATTTTGGATTCAACAAGACCCTTACATGCATAAAATCTGATTTCACTTGGCTTAGCATGAGGAATACAGTCAAAAACTTCATCAAAGAATGCTCTGTGTACCAACAATGTAAAATCGAGAATCAATGCTCAGCAACACTACTTCAACCATTACAACTTCCAGAAAAAAAATATGGTCTGATATCTCCATGGATTTCGTGGAAGGTCTTCCTCCATCTCAAAGCTTTGATGTGATCATGGTGGTGGTTGATCGACTGAGCAAATATTCTCACTTTGTTCCTTTGAAACACCCATTCACGGCCGTAACTGTGGCAAAAGAATTCATTTGCCACATCGTCAAACTTTATGGGTTTCCTTCTTCCATAATCAATTATCAGGATAAGGTATTTATAAGCTCTTTTTGGAAGACACTTTTCACATTGCAGGGTACATCTCTTTGCTTGAGTTGCAGCTATCATCCCCAAACGGATGGACAAACAGAAGTGGTGAACCGAGTGCTCGAACAGTACCTACATTGTTACACCCACGACAGACCGTACAAGTGGATCGACTGTCTACCTTGGACAGAATTTAGTTATAATACTTCTGTCCATTCCGCAACCAAGATGTCCCATTTTGAAGTCGTGTACGGGACCCCTCCTCCAAGGTTGCACACTTATATTACCGGCACCACCAAGGTTCAAGCTGTTGATGAAGTCCTTCGTAGCCGAGATGAAATACTCATAGAGCTCCGTTTGAACCTCACTTCTACTCGTAATAGGATGAAACAATTGGCAGACCTTCATCGTAGGGATGTTACTTTCCAAGTTGGGGATTATGTGTATTTGCGATTGCAACCATACAGACAGAACTCAGTGGCTTTTCGTCGCTCTCTCAAACTCTCTGTTAGATATTTTGGACCGTATGAGATTATTGGCAAGGTGGGTTCTGTGGCTTACAAGCTTTGCCTCCCAACAAATGCTCATATCCATAATGTCTTTCATGTCAGTCTCCTGAAGAAACACATTGGTTCTTTACCTTCACCAACTTCTCTTCCTCACGTTTCTGACAAATCAACCATCCTCCCACAACCTGAGGCCATCCTGGATCGTCGAATTATTAAGAAGGGGCAGTATAGAGAGCGTGAGGAAATCCTTGTCAAATGGGTTGGAGCCCCAACAGAAGATGTGACATGGAAAAATTGTCGTCGTTTCTCCCCTTCTTATCCACATTTCAATCCTTGAGGTCAAGGATTCTCTGTAGTAGCGAGGACTGATACATGCAATGGATGTGAGGAGGATCTATTGCAGACCTGGAAGACTTGGTCCTTGAAGCCGTTAAACTCTGCTAGTGGTGAAAAGTTAGTTGCTTGAATTTCTCATTCAATAATGTAGTGGAATATCCACAATTAGTTTGTTTCGTTTTTTTTTAGTGGGTGGTTATTTCGCCACTGTTTCCCTATTTAAACTATCATTAATGAAGATACCAGGGGAGAAAAGAGCGTCAACTACTTCCTCTGTTTCCTTCTTCTACAAACTTCTTCTTCTTACATGAAATTCCTATCAAAATGCAACCTGTCTGTAGAATTAGAGAAAAAGTGAGAAAAGGATAAAAACCTATTAGTCATTAATGGGACTAGATGACACAATTTATAGGACGGTCTAAGTCAAATATCTCTAGCACCGAGCCGCTTTCCAACTTGTACAAAACTAATGTAATGGTGGTGCAGGAAGAACTGGTTCGCATCATGAGCCAGGCCAAAGATGAACATGTAGAGCTACGGGGTTCACTATTCAAGCATGAACAGGTAGCCGTAATATAAAGGCTGAATGGGAAGAGAAAGGATAATATTTAATTTTATGACTTTTTCATAAAATTGGATAACATTTAATTGCATTTTTTAGTTTTTGAATAACTTATTGGTTAAGCTATGTAATTTAATCTAGATAAAGATAATAAAATGACCAAATAAATAATTTAAATTAATAGGTCAAAATCCGAGTAGAAAATGAATCTCGATCAGTGTAGACCAAATTCATATCAGGCCTGTGATAGAGGAAGTCCAATATGGAAGTTATATATAAAGGTTAAAGTCTCTTGTAGTTGCTCATATCATTCGTAAACATAATGATTCTCTGACCCGTTAAGAGAAATTACGTTTTGAGAAAAAGGTAGAAAGACTTGATCATGTCTCGGTGAGTAGTTCCGTGAAGACGACGGTGGATGTGAAATCAGGTATTTTTTACATTTTTTTATTTATTGCCCTTTTACATTCAATCCGTGATACATAACTAAGGTCTCGTTACATATTACACGTGATATCAGAGCCGTGATGTGATCGGGTGGTTAAAAACGAAGATTTTTTTGTTTTTCTCCATAAGGTTATCGGAAAGTTAACCTCTGTTTCTTGATTTTTTTTTCTTGCTTTTTGATGCATGAAATTGGTATAAATGTGTTCATCCTTAAGAAACAGGTCGAAAACTAGCCTCGAAGAACAAAAATCCAACCCAAAACTAGTCAAAAATTGGCATTTTTGGCGCGTCTCACAATCAGTGAATAGTAGCATAGGCAGTGATGCGTCTGTTACACACGCCATACACGTGGAGAAATATTGATCGGACGCATGTTTGGCTAGTGTGTCACATGCACCACTGTCGGTAGGAACGTCTGTGCGTCGTGACAAATGCGCAACACACGCCAGACACGTACTCGTCTATTGACATCACTATGACATCAACGGCCGATGTCATAGGGGTGTTAGCCCTGTGGGTCTGCGTGAAGGGCGAGTGTTGGACACACGAAAGAAATTAGATGTGCGTGCAAACCTGCTGGGCTAATGCTCCTGTGATGTCAATCGCTAATGTCAACACTAACGTCAATCGTACGGACAAAAAAGTCAAAAATTTTCATATTTTCTGTAAGGGTGCCTGGGGTATTTTGAGTCAGCTTTCAGGTCCGAAAAATTTATAAAGTAATTTTTTTCATTTTTTTGGATTTATTACATTAGTAATAAATTAAAGTTGAACTCTAGAAAAAGGAATTAAGACGTTCTAAAGCCGATTTCGAGTAAATTTTCATACTTTGGACATCATATGAGGGAGATACTTCAAGTTTTTGTATCTCGTGTCTTAATTTTAGTGTTCAGGATCGTATGATAGCCACTCAAAAAAGAAATTAAGACATTTTAAAGCCATTTTTGAGTGAATTTTCGTGAAAAGAAGTTGCCATAAAGGAGATACATGAGGTTCTCATATCTCGGGCGATTGATTCAATGTCTGATGACACACGATAGTTGCTCTAATGAGAATTTTCCGCTACGAAAGTCTCAAATAAAGTTTTCAAAGAATGCCTTCAGCATTAGTGTGTGATAATGAGACTATGCATTCAAGTTTTTGCATTTATTGATGTTACATTGTCACATACCATATGCCCATGAAGTATGTGAGGATAACATAAAGATGTATCCCTTATATTTGTAGACTTTTTGAGTGCTAATGAGGATGTAGTTACCAAAGTGGTCTTTTGAGTTAGTATTTTGAATTGTTCTGCTTGCATATTAGGAGATGTCTCTGGTTTTATGTTTGGTTATTCTATCCAAAGGTGTTGACCTTACATAAGATTTTGAGATGTGCATAAAGACATTAGATAAAGGGAAGTTGTTGCTCAAGATCTATTCGCCCAAAGGTGGTAGTGTCATGAGAGTTGATGGTTTGTACTCTGATCGCTTTTATGTGGAGGTCTAATAGCATATATTATGTATTTAGCCCAAAGGTGTTTCATAATATATATGATTGGATTCTCGGTGCAAATATTATTTAATGGCTTTAAGTATCGATGTTGTCCTACATTTATGCTGATCTAAAAATTGTTATTTGTAGTCACCTTTTCGGTCAGCAATATTAGTGTCACCATTGAAACCTTGACCGATTTCAATACGAAGAATGAACAGAAAAATGTATTGAATGCTATGGAGATAACCGAAATTGATATGGTCATACGAATGGATAGGCCATTTCTACCTACATCAATGAGCTCGAGAGCTTATAAAGTAGCTTACGTAGCCTGGGATCGGTCTAACAGATTATATCTTATGACCATTAAGAGACTTATACTTGACCATTTGCTTAGTGGATTTTTGGATACAGACATAACGAAGGAGTTTCTTGGAAATGTCTCCCAGAGGTACACAGTCTCACCTAATGTTGAGATAAGTTCCTTGATGAAAGAATTATTCTCCATAAGGTATGTGAGAGAAGGGGGAGTGATGGGGTACATATCAAGAATGATCCATCTTCACAGTAGATTGAAGACGCTAAACATTCTTTTTCCTGATGTCTTCATAGTTCACTAGAATCTAAACATACTCCCTTCAATGTTTAATAATCTAGTGAGGACATATTATTCAATGGATGAGAAATGGGATTTCAATGCTTTGATTGCCCATTGCGTTGCTGAGGAGGAGAAACTCAATCTTGCTACTCCTACAACCTTAGATGCAACTAAAGGGAAGACAAAGATGAAGCTCCTTAAGATCAATGGTAGAAAGTCTAAATCTTCTCTAAATGTTGATGTTGATCAATCCAGTGCAGGTCAACGTTCTGTGGACATAAAGAAGCCAGCAGTATGAGGCCTAGAAAGAAAGACTGAGACCATTAGGTAATTCCTTGGCTTATTAATTTATGAATCTAATTTGTGATAGTCGTATTAAGTTCTTAGTAGTTGTACAGTAGAACATCTGATTATGGTGCTTCCATAATGCAGGGATTCATATCTAGGATAGAGTCAAATAAAGGAAAGGAGAAACAGATGGTTCATAGCAATGAAGAATAGGAAGTAATATCTATAAGGGATATATGTACTAAACCTTGTTGTAAGGTTCATTTTGGTTTTTATAAGACACATTTTATATTTTATCTTTGTATCAAATTTGGACAAAGAAAGTTAACGTTTTGTATTAATGCTTATGTTGTACCGTTATTGTTTAATGCAAAACATAATGGTATAACTTTCTTGTCATATGGTTTTGTGTAGAATGTGCCTTACCTCGAATTAGATATATGCTTCTTTGTATCTTTCTGAACAAGTCATGAAAAGAAGAACTTTGATGAATGATAAGTCATACATAGTGTGGCATAAAAGTTTAAGCCGCATTTTCAGAGCTAAAGTTAAGAGATTTAATAAGGAAAGCATTCTCTCAATTCTAGATTATGACGATCTGGGAACATGTGCTGACTGTTGCAAGGGTAAGTTGATTGAAACAAGGATAAAGAGGTCAACTTATGTTATTGACTTGTTGAGTCTGAAACATATGAATATCAATAGAACTTATACAGTTGCATTGTGCAATTCTAGATGTATTTTGACATTTATTGATGATTGTTCCCGTTACAACTTATGTGTTTTTGCTTAAAGATTGAAGGTTGAGAACCAATTGGGAAAATCCATCCAAATAGTCAGATTTGACCGCGGAGGAGAATATCATGGCAAACATATTATTTCAGGACATGAATAAGTTCATTTGCCAGATATATGGAATCAGTTGGAATAATGACTTAGTTCACTATGTCGAGTAGTCCTAAGCAAAATGGTGTGTTGCCTAAAGGCTTAACCGCATCCTAAAGGACTTGAAGAAGTCAATGCATAACAAGACTATTATACCTGATTATCTAGAAGTGTGAAAACACAGCCTTGCACACATTTGTATATGGGGCTGCTCTATTGAGGTAATATAATCCTTATAAAGACAATTTGCATGCTCGTTCTGCTCATTACTATTTAGAAAGATATCTCGACCACTTGAAATGCTACAAAATTTAGTGTAAAGAAGGAGGGACCAGAATAGTGGAATCATAAATAGCTAAGTTTTTGAAATACGATGTCTATGATGTTGATGGGCCCTTTGACCCTTCAGATGATAGCAGGAAGGATACTACAGTTATTATGTACCCGCCACTCATACAGTTAGATCTGATAGATCTAGGTTGTTTTATCGTGCTTGTACAGGGATAGGAACTCATACTTGTACACATAAAGGAACTTGGGGATACAAGATCTAATGCAGTTGTGCAGATCCGCTAGAGTGAGACGACCTGCTATCTCATCTGATTACATAGTCTATTAGTTGAAAAGGACTTTGATATTAAACATGTTACGAATCCAGTTATTTATACAAAAGTTGTTTCTGGACTCAATACAGATTTGTGATGGGATTCAATGAATGATGAGATGCAATCCATGAAACATAGTAAGGTCTAGGAGCTAGTTTATTTGTAGCAAAACTGCAAACTTATCAGTTGTAAATAAGTTTTAAGACCTAAAGTATTTCAGGATAAGTTCAACATTTTATGGGCCCGCTCAGTTGCCTGTACAGGGACAGGAACTCATACTTGTACATATAGAGGAACATGGGAGTACAAGATCTAATGCAGTTGTGTAGATCTGCTAGAGTGAGATGACCTGCTATCTCATCTGATTACATAGTCTATTAGTTGAAAAGGACTATGATATTAAACATGTTACGAATCCAGATAATTTTACAAAAGCTGTTTCTGGACTCAATACAGATTTGTGGTGGGATTCAATGGATGATGAGATGCAATCCATGAAACATAGTAAGGTCTAGAAGCTAGTTGATTTGTAGCAAAACTGAAAACTTGTCTGTTGTAAATAAGTTTTAAGACCTAAAGTTTTTCAGGATAAAGTTCAACATTTTATGGGCCTACTCAATTACCTGATGGTCCACTCAGGAAGAAAGGTTGACTTAATATTAATGTTACCTTTTATCTCATATCCTCGTAGGATACATTTTGAGTGATTATCATAATTGTAACTCGTGATAATATAGAGTTACATCAGATAGTTGTCAAAATCGCTCTCCTGAATAAAGACCCTTATGAAGAGGTCTATATGTGGTATAACCTGAAGGATTTTGGGATCCAGATAGAACTGACATGGTTTACATGTTAACCATATCAATATATGATTTACATCAAACCTCCCGAAAGTGATACCTTACATGTGATGAGCTTTTGGCCTTTTTCAGTTTCATGGAAAGTATAGTTAAAAAAGATGCTTGTATCATAAAGTCAAAGGGAGCAAAGTTATCTTCATATTATTACACATAGATGATACATTGCTCACATCAGATTAACTAACCATGTTACATAAGGTTAAACAACTTTTAACTAAGCATTTTGACATTAAAGTTTTGGTGAAACATATTTTATCATAGGTATTCAGATTCATTGGGACAGATCTCAACACTCATCAGGCCTCTCACAGAGTGTATACATTGAGTATATGTTACAAAAGTTTAATACGTTAACTATAAACCTGTTATAACACCAATCTCTCATAGTGAGAGGTTATATTTGGCACAGTGTCCAAAGAATAAAGTAAAAAGAGAGATTATGAGAAATGTGTTGTATTCTAATATGGTTGATAGTCTGATGTATGCTCGGGTATGTACTAGGCGTGACATTGTATTTACTGTTAAACTGTTTAGTCAATATCTAGTTAACATATGTATAGACCATTGAAATGCAATCAAACGAGTTTGAGATACTTAAGGGAACTAAGGATTATATGTTGATATATAAAAAAGTCAACAGTCTAAATCTCGTAGGAAATCCATATTCAAATTTAAGCTGTGTCCGAATGATCGAAAGTACACGTAAGGTTACTTTTTATTTTTTCATATGGTACATTGTCGTGAAAGAGTATCAAGTAGACACGAGTGACTTCCTTGACCATGCATACAGGGTGCATGCTGTGGGGCTGTTTACAGAAGATTTAGCTTAGAAATTGGATTTCTGAGTTATCTGTGGTTGATTCAGTGGCTAGACTCATTCGGTTATACTGTGATAATATTATTGCTACGTTGTTTAGTAACAACAAAAATATCATAGGGTCTTAGCATTTAGAGGTCAAATATTTTACTATAAATAATTTGATACAAAAAAAGCGACATTAAGGTTTGGAGTATTTAAGGACTGAGAAAATGTTAGCTGATCCTTCAATTAAAGGACTTCGCCCACTTGTGATTGTGAGACAAGTATATAGTATGGATGTTTTGAAGTCTTTAGGCACTATTTGTTAGGGGATCATTATGTTTGCTCCATATACATTTGTACATTTATACATTTGATGTATTATGATAGTATGGTGGTTCATCAATAAAGATGATTATTTTTGCTCCATATACATTTGTACATTTATACATTTGATGTATTATGATAGTATGGTGGTTCATCAATAAAGATGATCATCATTTATCCTCAATAATACGTGTTATCATACATTGTCATAATACATGTGAAAGTCTTAAGATTTGTGTCAATCTTAAGCATTTAAAGGTCATTGGGCATATATATATAAATTTGCCTTAAGCCTATGTCATTTAGATGCATACAATTTTATACGAATATCCATAAATTTTGACATGACATAGGGGGATATAAGTTTTCAATTCCATAAAGGTTCCCTAATATAGTTTAGCATTAAGTAAGAGAACATAAAGGTTTTCTCTAATGCAATTTAGCATTTGATGAGAGGAAACTAGTTTTTTCTAATGCTGTTTAGCATTCAGTGAGAGAAAATATGATTTCTCTAATACAATTTAACATATGTGGTTTAGTATAAAGTTGGAGAAATCGAGACTTACAAACGAAGATGATATCTTAGTTTGTCACACTTCATTTTCCCATTCATCTTAGTGAGGTATTAGATATGTGTGAATGTATTGGATCTATGTCACACATGACACATGCATTTGATATTTTTCGGTATCAAAAACCTTGCAAGATAGCATGATGGACTTTCGTTATCTTTGGATCAAAAATTTTGTTTTTAAACTTCGTCGACTAATAAAGTAGCGTAGCTTAACTGAGTTTTTAAAATTGATTTCAACTTAATTCAATACCGCAATTAAGTATTGTCCAAGGGAGAGAATGTTGGATATTTTTTACTTTTCCTATAAAGTTAGACAACATTTAAATTCATTTTTCTATTTTTGAATATCTTATCGGTTAAGTTACGTAATTTGATTCAGATAAAGATAATAAAGTGACCCAATAAATTATCTAAATCAATGGGTCGAAGTTTGGGTGAAAAACGGATCTTGATCAGTGTCTATCGGATCCATATCAAGCCTGTGATGGAGAAGCCCAGTATGGAAGCTATATATAAAGGTTAAGGTCTCTTACAGTTACTCATATCATTCGTAAGCATAAGGATTCTCTGACCCGTTAAGAGAGCTTACGTTTTGATAAAACTGTAAAAAGACTTGACTGCGTCTCGATGAACAGTTTCCGTGAAGACGGTGGCAGATTCTCGTTCTTTTCGACTTCGAAAAAAGTGTTTGAAGTTATGGAACTGAAATCAGGCATTTTCTACATTTCTTCGTTTATTTCCCTTTTATGTTTAATTTGGGATACGTAAGCAAAGTCTTGTTACATATTACAGGATAGACATGCAACCATGATAGATGTCCAAGTCATGACTTTGATAGTTTTTTTCAGTGTATCAAATACCCCGATAGGTGGGAGGATCATTCGCATGGAATAATTTGAGGTACTAGTCGAGGATGTGGCAGACAAGGTGGGTTAGTGGGAAGTGGTGGAATGTTCATGGTGGAGCAACCACAACAAATTCAACCCAAGCCATAGGAAAGACTATAGCAAGGATGTTGGAAGTTTTCATAAGGTAATTTTCCAAATGGCCTAAAACTTAGGGATTTAGGCCGGTAACTTCCTATTCTTAGGGAAATTATTAATATAGAAAAATCTCATTCATTAATTAATAACATAATGACACTTGATGGATGTATCGAATTTAAAGAAAGGCAAACATAAAATTGGTCCTCTCTCTGTCCTATTATATACATTTTAAGAACAACCTCAAACATCCACCTGAAAAGAGCGTATAGAGAAAAGAATGCGAGTAGGGGAGAGAAACTAAATTTATTTTCTACGCAAATAAGGTATCATGTCTTCTTCATCGAATCCAGGTATGAATAAATTATTGATTTCTAGAGACTTTATAATGTAGAGAAAATAAATTTCCCCTTACAAGGGAGATCTTCAATTGTAAAGCTAGAGAAGGCTAGATTTGAATGTCTTAAAAGTGAATATTGGGAAACTTTGACAAGTTTACCGAGCTCTTATAAAAGAGGAGCCAATGAGAATATGATTGATAAGAGCGCTAGTGTAGATTGGATTATAGCTGTAGGGGCATCACATCATTTAACAGGGAGACTAGATTATATGTGTGATGTTCGAGACATAGTGGGATGTCCAGTAAGCCTCTCTAACAAAAAATATACTACAATCATAAAGGAAGGAACGATCATATTAGGTGACCAATTAAAATTGAAAAATATTATTTTTGTCCCTCAATTGACTTGCAATTTGATTTCAGTGTCACAACTTAGTGCCAACTCAAAACTTACTTATCTAGTTTACTGACAAACTTTGTGTTAGTGTGGGTGAGCTGCACAAGGGGGCTATACTATTTTAAATGAGCAATTCTAGTTTGAGCCTTTAATGCGAATGGTAAAGGATTAATGGAATTGTGGCATCAACAAATGAGACACCCATCAAGTAAAGTTATCATATTGGTTTTGAATATTAATAGCACTAGTGGTTGCAATTTTGAGCATAAAGCATGTGATATTTATTTGTAAGTAAAACAAAGTAGAGATGTGTTTCCTTTAAATGGAAAAACTTCTAAAGTATTTGAGCTTATACATTATGATTTATGGGAGGCATATCAGGTCAAAAATTTTGTGGAGCATTATATTTTCTAACCATTATTGATGATATTTTTCATACGACATTGTTTTATTTATTGAGAAATAAATTTTGGCTGGCTCAAACTCATAAAAATTTTGTAGCCTTAGTAAAACGTCAGTTTAACAAGGATGTTAAAATTGTAAGAAGTGATAATGAGATTGAGTTTAAATATTTAGAAAGATACCTTGTTGAAAAGGGGATTATATACCAAACATCTTGTGTGGGCACACCTCAACAGAATGGATGTGTGGAGCAAAAACATCATCTATCCTAAATGTTGCTAGGGCCTTGCGATTTCAAGCAAATCTCCCTATTAAATTTTAGGATGAATGTGTTTTAATTGTAGGCTTTAATTAATCTAACTCCCTTTATAATGTTGGGTGGTGAGACTCCATATGAGGTTCTTTTAGGTAAACCTCCTTCTTATTGACAAATTTAGATCTTCGGGTCATACACAACTTAAATCAAGGTTGTGATAAGTTTACAAGTCGAAGTCGACAATACATATTTATTGGTCCCCAAGGGTTGGCAATTGTATGATCTAGACACAAGAGATTATTTTGTATCCATGGATGTTGTTTGTTGTGAGAATGTGTTTCCTTACACCTCTAAAGAACCAAATGATGATGGAATGTAGAGATGATAATGAGACAAATCTTTAGAAAGGTCTATTTTCTATTAATGTAGGCATTAAGGAGGGAAATACCCTAACAACAAAGGATGGAGTTTTGCTACCAATTGAAACTAATGGTAAGTTAAGATCTCAACATATCAAGATATGAGTGGTCTTACAAATGAAATGAGTATTAAAGGGGGTTTGGACTAAAGGGGGTGTTATAGAAAAGAAGCAACTTTGTAGGGGACATAGCCTAAAGAAGTCATCTACTAGTTTAAAGGAATATATCACTCATACGATTTGAACATGTAGCCCTTTTGGTACTCATCAAAGTCATCACATTCTCCAGTTGCATCATATCCTTTGGCAAATTATTTATCTTGTGATAAGTTTAATTTGTAACATCATGGTTTTGGCAACTATAGTAGGATATGAGCCCACTTCATTTGCTAAAGCAATAAAACATCCTCAGAGATGTAAGGTCACGAAGCTTGAAATGTAGGCATTGCAAGACAATAGGATTTGGACAATGGTAGATTTGCCTCCTAAAAAGTCTGCTATTGGATGTAAGTGGATATATAGATCAAGTATAACTTTGATGGAACATTCGAATGATAGAAGGCTCAATTGGTGATCTTGGGCAATTGAAAGGTAAATGGGACCAATTACAATGAAACTTTTGTTCATGTTACAAAGATGGTAACGATTTAGGCCTTCCTAGTGCTTACAACTGCTAAAAACTTAGAATTACATAATATGGACATTCATAATGCCTTCTTACATAGAGATTTAGATGAAAAGATGTTTATAAAATTGTCACCAGGTTTCTCTACTTCAAAAAAAGGCCAGGTGTGTCGTTTGAAGAAGTCACTTTATGGCTTGTGATAGGCTCCTAGATGTTAGTTTGCTAAACTTACTAAAGCCTTGAAGAAGTACGGTTTTCACTAATCTTATTATGATCATCTCTGTTCAATTTGTAGAAAGATGGAGTTTGTTTACATGTGCTATTGTATGTCGACGATCTTATCATTTATAGTACTGATGGGACCTTAATTGCAAAATTCAAAGTTTATCTTAGTGATTTTTTCCATATGAAAGATTTGGAGAAGCTAAAATATTTTCTCAAATTCAAGGTGGCAAAAGGTCTAAAATGAATCTTCTTACATCAAAGGAAATATGCTTTGGACCTCATCTCTGAAGTTGGGCTTCTAGGCACCAAGCTAGCTAGTTTTCCTTTTGACCAAAATCATTGTTTGGTCTATACATAGGGACGGACTTAAGTGATCTTGAGAATTACTGTCATCTGGTAGGAATACTCATTTTTCTTACTTTTACTCAACCCTACTTGTCTTATTGTGTTTGTACTGTTGCACAATTCATGCAATAACCACGAAATGAACATCAGGATGATGCATTGAGAGCTGTTCATTATTTAAAGGGTGACTTAATTTAAGGCATAATGTAGCTAAGTGATTCTGATCTTAAACTATTTGCCTATTATGATTCCAATTAGGCAAGTTGTTCATTGACTCGACGTTCGTTGACTGGAAATTTTGTACTTCTTAGGAATTCAATCATTTCATGGAAAATTAAGAAACAACACATTGTCGCACGCTCCTTTACAAAAGTTGAATATAGAGCCATGACCTCTGCGATGTGTGACCTCAAGTGGATCATTCTTTAGTTTTGGTTTAACATGCAAGACTCTTATAAAACTATATCATGATAACTGGGCAGCATTGTATATTGCATCCAATTTAAGTTTTCACGAGAGCACCAAACACATCAAAGTTTATTGTCACTTTATGAGTGTTGAAATTCAAAAAGGAACCGTTTGTCCAGCTTATGTCAATACTTTTGAGCGACTAGTTGATATTTTTACGAAGGCATTAGGCAAGCAACAATGTACATCTCTACTTTACAAATTGGGCATTTATAATCTTCACGTTCCAACTTAAGGAGAATATTAGACATGAATTTAGGAATAATTCATGTAAACATACTCCTGCACCATTCATGTAATAACCATAAAATGAACCTAGGATGTAGGATTAAGAGTTGTTCGTTATTTAAAGGGTGACCTAGGTCATAACATAATGTTGCAAAGATTCTGATCTTAAACTATCTGCGCACTATGATTCTAGTTATGCAAGTTCTCTATTGACTCGGTGTTCATTGACATGAAATTTTGTGCTTTTTGGAAATTCACCAATTTCATGGAAAATTTAAAACAACACACTGCCTCGCTCTCCTCTGTAGAAGCTAAAGATAAAGTCACGACCTTTGTGGTATGTGAGCTTAAGTGAATCATTCTTATGTCTTGATTTAACATGCACGACTACTATAAGACTAGATTGTGATAACTAGGTAGCATTGCATATTACATCCAATTTGATGTTTTATAAGCACACCAAACACATCAAACTTGATCGTCACTTAGTGCGTGATGAAACTAAAAAAGGGATCGCTCGTCTTGCTTATGTCCACACTTATGAGCAACTAATTGATATTTTTACGAAGGCATTAAGCATGCAACAACTTTATTTTGCAAGTTGGGCATTCATAATCTTCCTGTTCCAAATTGAGGAAGGTGTCAGACATGATTTTAGGAATAAAAACTTGTACATCTATATGTGAGGCTAGGAGATTGTAGGAATAAGAGACAACCATTCTCAGATCTTAATAGGGTGGATGTTAAGTGATAAGAGATATATTTATGAACATTTAATGTATTTGAATACAATGGTATGATAATGTTGAAACAATATACTTAACTTCAGTTTTTAAGTTTCATACAAATTAGATTATTATTTTATTGGTGACTTAATAACATTGAGAAGGTTCAAGCAAAGTTTATTTCAAAGGTTGATCAATTTATTGACATATTTATAAAACCACTTGGTCCGAAGAGTATTCAAAAAGCAACATCATCTTTCTCATATCATATATTTAATTAAACTTTCAAAACAACCTTATCAATATCTTGAAAAGCAATCTTATATTGGGATTTGACAGCAAGTTCATTCTTGATATGGTTATAATCAAAGGTTTCCTAAATATATGTGTCGCAACTTTGACTATATAGAAGTAGGAGGCCCCAAACGCCATCAAATCATCCTCCTCCACTCTTGTGTTTAACCCCAACTCCTCCACGTTTTTCAAAAAAGAGATGTGGAAGAAAGCTAGTTCCTCTCCTATCAAAGGTCTAATCTACCTAAACATGCCTTCTTGAACTAAATAAGCACGAGTTGTTCAATGCAGACAAGAGTTTTGCCCGACATGCCAGGTATAATGGTATTTGTCTTATTCGTTGTAGTTATCAAAGTGTTGTTACGAATTCAAAAGGAATATTATAATTGTCTAAATTGTGCACTAGAATACGGAACCGTCGTGGCTTCGTTATATTGACTTTAAAGTTCAGAAGAAAAGACACACCAACTATTAATAATATTGCAAATTTTACATATTAATTCAAGTTCAAATTTAAATAAAAAATGCAATCACGGAAGATTTAGAGTGCGATTGATTAATAGAAGATAATGAGAATAAGAATGAGAATGAATATAGTAAGAAATGAAAATGGAATATAACCAACAATAAATCTCATTCCTCTAATAATTAACATGTATGAAGTATTACTAAAAATAGAGGAATGAAAGTGTTACCTCTGTCAATATTAAACATGAGTTTTCATTCTATCCCTATACATTTCTTCTCGTTACCCCAAACAAGCACCCTCTCAATTTTTTATCTTTAATCTATTTCACTGTTTATTTTCTTTTTCCTTTGTTTTATTATCATATTTCAACACCGACGATGTGCCATTGACAGAAATGTCCAAGCTCTGCTTGCATCTTAAGTTTCCTCCACAGATGCCAATATTGATCCACCCCCGCTGTTGTTGAAGGCGGCGACAGTACTCATCAGTTGTTACTGTTCATTCAAAGATGTAATGGGAGGTCTTGGGTTGTCACTGACAGTGTCACCAGGTCGCACGTACACAGACATGCACAGCGAGAAAACTAGAATGAGAAAGAAATTGTGCTGGGGTAATTTATGTATTATGTTTATTATTCGCCCAGCCTGTCATTCGTTCTATACTTTTATTGTTGGATAATTTTATCTATTCTCGTATGGAGGGATAATTATTAATTGTACTTTTTAGTTTTTAAAAAGCTTATAATTTGATCCGTATAAAGATGATAAAGTGACCTAATAAATAAAGCTTATAATTTGATCCGTATAAAAATGATAAAGTGACCTAATAAATAATCTAAATAAATATGTCAAAATCTGTGTAAAAAATTGATCTAAATCAATGTGAATTGGACCTATATTAACATTGTGATGAGAAAGTTCGATATGGAAGTTATATATAAAAGTTAAAATCTTCTGCAGTTGTTCGTATAATCAATCGTAAGTATAAAGATTCTCTGACTCATTAAAAGAGCTTACGTTTTCAGAAAACTGTAGATAGACCTTACCCGCGTTCCGGAGAAGAGCTCCTGTGAAAGTAACAGTAGATTCGCGCTAGTTTAATTTTTGAAAAACTCATTTGAAATTACAAACACCGAAATAAGATATTTTTTCATTTTTTTATTTCTTGCATTTTTATGTTCGATCCGGAATACATAACTTAAGTACTGTTACATATTACATTTATTACAGTTTTTAGTTTTTTTAATTTAATGTAGAAATTATTTAGTTGAATTTCTGATATAATTTTAAATTCTTAATTTTTTTGGTAATTTATAAAAATAGTTTTTGTTTTTGTTTTAATGAAAATCTGATCTACCATCGATTTAATTATTTAACATTAATAAATAATAAAATTATAAGCAAGATAATTTAATTATTTAATAATTAATTTAAATTAAAAATTTTAAGTTAAAAATTCAAATTAGATAATTATCTTATAATTTATAATATTTATTAAATTGAATTTTATTAATTAAAAGTAAATAAATAAAACAATACAAACTTTTTACTTATTTAATTATTTATTTTAAAATGTAAAATTTAGTTTTAATTAATATTTATTAATAAATATCACAAAATATTAAAATAAAACTAATTCACTCATTCATAAATTAATATATTTATAAAATGCGTTTAATTTTCAATTATTATCAATAATAAATTACAGCTAAGTATATCTTTATTTAAAAAGAACATAAATCAAAATTGAAAATTTCATATTTTTTTATTTATCGTGAGATTAAAAGAACAAGATAGAAGTAGTAGTACTCTCGGCTTGCCATGTTTAAATGTCCCTAGTTAAGGACAAGGAGTCGTAGAAGTTAGGATGCCCACGAAACGTGTCTGATTACAACATGTGTGTCATCATTTATGATATTGGCGCAGGAAGAGATTCCGCGTTAAAGTCCCTTGGTGGCTTCTTAAGAAGATTACGTGCATGTGTAATTGAGTTCTTGGAGTACTTTTTTTATTGTAAAAGTTTTTTAAAAAAATGAGTATTTACATGTAAAATAAAAAAATATTTTTTAGTAGATATAATTTTTTTATAATTAAAATACAACTTTTTAAAAAATTTAAATTTGAAATTGCTTAAAAAGTATTTTTTAAAATACATTTTTCAAATCAATTAATGAGTCTATTTTTTAGCCTCTTGTATTCTTATGTTTTACACATAATTCTCACAATACTCATAAACACATCTTCACGTTTGTTTTATTTATGTTATAATCAATACAAACGATTTGGTTAGATATATTTTCATTTATGTTTCATATAGTTTAAAATTATATAATAATTTATATATTATGCTTTGTATATTATTTAATATATTTTAAATAATATTTATATGCATAAATAATTTTATTATAAAATAAATATAGTTAAAATTAAAAGTATTTTTTATTTTTATATTGTCAAACAGTCTATTATGTGAAGCTCATTAAAAAAAATCTTTTTAAAATGACAGTTAAACAGTCAACTGATTTCTCAAAAAAACTCTTTCTCAAAAAGAGCTTTATTAACAAAAGCTTTACTGACATAAGCTCATCTAAATAAGCATTAAGACTTCCAAGAATTTTCGATTTATTTTACATGCATATTTCAATACCAACCATTTTTAAAAAATACTTTATCAAAATTTTTAATAAATTGCTGTTATCATATTATTTTTTACTAAGTTTGTTTTTTAATTTTTGTTTCGATTTACAGTCATCTTACGAGCTTTACCAAAAAAGTTTCCGGATTTAATTTTACATGCATCATTCAGTAGTAACTATTTTTGTAAACATTATGTGCATTTAACTTAATTTTTACTAGGTTGTAATTGATGGATTACTTTTTACTAAATTTTTTATAATTTGTGTTTCGATTCACAGTCATCTTATCTGCTTTATCGCGTGCTAGATTTCATTTAAAATTT
This sequence comes from Erythroxylum incrassatum, assembly GCA_026546855.1. Classification (NCBI taxonomy): domain Eukaryota; kingdom Viridiplantae; phylum Streptophyta; class Magnoliopsida; order Malpighiales; family Erythroxylaceae; genus Erythroxylum; species Erythroxylum incrassatum. The sequence continues at coordinate 30,860,985 of JANVCL010000006.1, forward strand.
GAACTAACTTCTTATTTAATGATTGTGTGGATATATTCTTCAGATTAATTTAATAATTTGGAATTTATTTAAAGCAGAAAAGAAGAAGATAATTAAAGTATATGCATTTTGTATTAAAGTTCACAATCAAACTAGTAAAAATGGTCTCATTACGTAAATTAAAATTATAAAATATTTTATTTAAAACATATAAGTACATTGTTTAAAAAATATTAATAACAAATATTTTTCACATAAATTGAAGGAGATCTTTTTTATAAGTTTATCACAAAATATTCTACAAGATCGCTATGAGAAGATATTTTTAAGTCATTCATATTTAAACTATTCTTCGCTCGAGCCAAATAAATTTCTTACAAAAGGTAAAAGATTGATATCAAAATTTTAAGTAACTGCGTACATAAAAACGATTTACACCGTCGTGCTAATACCGCGATAAATTGAGAAAGGGATAGCTAATCACAAATGCCCAAACGTCTGTTAGATAACAATCTAGTCCCAACAGTACAAGTTGGGAAGCTTGGTAAAAACCTGGACTTTGATGGTTTCAGATGAACTAACCAAGTAACATTAGTCGCAAAAGTACGTCCAGAAGCTTCCTTGATTTCTAATTATTTTGTCGTAAACTCTTTTTTTTAATTATTTTTTGTTAGACAAAGTCTTCTGAAGCAGGATATAAAATCTTCTTAGTTTATCCACTTTGGAAGTAATACATATTCCAGTGACAAAAAATAAATAGATTTGTCCTATTTAATTGTAAAAGTTTTAAATTATTAAATTATTAAATTTAATTTTTAATTTTTTGATTGAATATATTTTAATAATTTTTATTGTTAAAAACTTATTAATTTATTAATTAATTGATCAAATTTGTAAATTATTATAAATTAAAATAAATTAATTAATTTCTTTTAACAATTTCTTTCTTTAGTTAAACTTTAAATTTATGGATAAGTAAAGACAATTTTTTAATTATATTTTAAATTTTTTACTTTTATTTAAAGTTTAATATATTTTATAATATTCTAAAACTGATTTAACTTTTTAAATTTTAAATATCTTATCTTATTAATTTAACTTCTAGCTTAATTTTTGAAACGTTACATTCAGTGGCGATGTCAGGAATTTATTTCAGGGAGGGCAATTTTTTTTTTATCCAATTCACCATGAACAACTACATTTTTTAGGTGGGCAACCTTTATATGTATATATATCTTCTTTAATAAAAAAAATTTG
>JANVCL010000006.1:30870543-30881187 GCA_026546855.1 Erythroxylum incrassatum
TTTTTTTACAATAAATCCATGTTTATAATATTATTGCTCATTCTGTGAGCACTCATATTCGTTAACGTAATAGCTACTTTTAATTTCAATGTAGAACATTAATTTTAATTTGAGCACTCATATTTTGATGTTGTTTTATGCTTTATATTCCATTTTAAATATGATATGAAAAATAATATTATATTATCTTTCATTCTCATTAATGCAACACACCAAATAACTTTATTGGTATTAATACAGAAACTCAAGTTACAAATCAAACATTATTTTTTATTTTTCATACTCATTCTCATATCCTTCTACTATTATACTCATATTCATATCTAATTTCGTGTTCAAACCAAACGTCCCCTAAAAGTTTGGCTCGAAAACTTATTCATCACAAAACATAGGAATTGAATTGATATATTTTGTCCTTTCAACACACGATAAAGCATGAATTTATCTCCTTTTTCGTTTTGTCAATAGTCTAACTCTCCGTTCAAATACTTTTTTAATGTGAAACGATGTCTGAGAGTCAAACCTCAAGCACCTCATCATTCCAAGTTAATAATTTCGTGTACTTATGGTAAGTTGATTGGTACAAACATCGTGCATTGGTACCTAACAACATAAGTTATTATGAAATCTAACGCCAAAGGTCGCTTTTCTCTCTTCAACTTGCTTCAAAGGGCACCCACAGAAGCACGCTGTTAGCCAGTTGATTCCTTCGTAAATTGATCAGACAAAACCCTTCATAAAAGTCTTTGTGTTGTTCGTCACTTCATGTTCCTGTTGCGTGTCACTTAAATCTTGTAATTAAGTTTTGGTCTTCTACACTTTAATCTCACTTATGACCTCAACCATTGTTTTTGATAAGATCGATATTAATTAACTTATTCTACAAGTAGATGAGTTTAACGCATTGATTAATTAAGTCCGAACTGATAAAGATAGGGACAAGATCTTCTCTGTCCCAGATGTGAAAGACATTATGACAATCCATGTTCTATGAAGGTATTTTGTAATAATCTTAACTTCTTTTTTTATTTTATTTTTTCTATGTATACCAAGGTAGTAACTTTGGAATTAACCATTATCACAAGCAAGGTTCCATCACTCAATTATAGTTTTTCCCTTTTTTTTATTTCCCCTATGTAAGTCCTAGGCTTTGGTCGGTCACTAGCCCCAAGCGAAATAACATTGAATAAAGCATGCATGAACTTTTTCCCCTTTATTCTTGTAGTAATTAGCGAATTCTATATTGAATACGTGTGAAAATATTAAAAAGTTTATAAGTAATAAGGGTTAATAATTCAAATGACTAGTTCTAGTAATTTTAAAAATAGTTAACAAGCTCAATTTTAATATGGTATCAGAATTGATGGTTTGGTTTAGTTATTACTGTGTTTATTTTAAATGATAATTGAATGTCCACTCCCAGTTGTACTTGATAGGGAGTATTAGAGTATTTCATATTAACTAAGCAAGAAAATGTTAAAAAGTTTATAAGTAATAAGGATCAACTATCCAAATAACTAGTTCTAATCATTTTAGCAATAGTTGACTAAAGCTCAATTCTAATAGTAATTTCCATTTCGATAATGCGAACTGGAAAGGCTTTATTAGAATTACAATTCTATATTGACGAGAAACAAATATTGATCTATTATTGGTTTCTTTAGTTTTAAGTAAAATAACAAATTTATACATAATTCAACGTATCTACGTAATAATGTAAGCACCCTAAAAAAAATCCTGAAACATATGGTCGTGCATGGCCAGAAACTCGTGTTGTTGACCTGGAACTCAAGAAAGAATGAAAACGACAATTATATATTTATGTAAGAGAGAGGATGGGGATGATCTAAGACGAAACTGTGCATGTGAGAATATGATTAAAACTTGGACGGAGACATAATTACAGAACAATTCAATAATAGACTTTCACATGTTAAACGAATAAGAAAAGTCCGAACGAGTAGTGGACGGCAAAAGGGATTTTTTTAAAAAAAAGGAAAAGGGAAAGGGAATGGATTGCTGGGTGTTTAAGAATTGCCAAAACCGATAAAAACAACTTTTGTTGTTGTTATTCGGGTACGAGACCAGGAGGAATGCTTAGATGGTGGAGGGAAATGAAAATGGTCAGAAGCTTTTGATATGGAAACAATGGATGGATATCGAAACCCTACCAAAGCAAAACCAGTAGGAGACACCATGCATGCGGGGTCACTTGGAGCTGGCACAATTCAGGGTCATGATTTTTAGTGGCACTCCTTTCGTTTTACCCATGTTGTGCCATAAGGAGTCAGGCAAAAGAGGACATGTGCGATTCGAGAGATAGATAGGTCTAAATTAATTGAGGTCTAGGTAGTATTTGATAGCAGATGGGCATGGATCGGAACATCACCTTTTCAACTTTTGCATTATTGAGTACGTATGGAGAGAAAACACTCACATATATGTCGAAAAGCAATTAGAAACTATAGTGAAGAATGAGTACTAAACTAACTTGCTCTTTAAGCAGAAGATCCATCCTATAATTGATATAAAACGATAAATTTATATTTTAATGTTTGCTAAATTATAATACATTCAATTCATATGACCTTTCGTATATCCAAAATTTTAAAAATGTAACCTTCTTAATACTTGAGAATTTTAAAGAATTTATTTCATGATATTATATTGAGAAATTGTGTAATTAATTGCCATTGTTTTCTTAAATAAAAAATAAAAATGTTTTATTAAATTCAAGGTTGGAAAAGGTAAAATACTTAGTGGTATTGCCATTTGAACTTAAAGGTTAAGTATTTACAAAAGAAAAAAAGCGATTCTAAAATAATATTTCTTATGCATTCTTTTTAAATTGCAAAAATAGAAGTAAGGTGAAATTTGAAAAGATATATAAAAAATAATGTATTACAAAAATTAAGCAAGAAAAAAATAAAAATAAAAAGAAATAAAACAATCAATCACACAGTACACAGATTTATGTGGTTCACTCCAATTGTTTAAGGCTACGTCCACAAATAACGACATATCACAAATTAAAATTAGAAAAGGAAAGAATTACAAGAAGAGTGTAGCTAGGTTTTTTCATCTGCATATAACCCTAAAACAGATGGAGTTTATATATTATTAAAATACCCCTGAAAAATAAATAAATACATTGAAGATTGAAGGAACATCTAAAATAATGAATTAGTTAAATGATTAAGTTCTAAAAACTTCTATTTAAAATGTAAATAATAAGAATTTTAAAATTCAACTAATCTCAAGGCAATTATATATATAAAAAAGGTTATGTTGTACTATATTTAAAGGATATTTCCGTATTTAAATTTTCATAAAATTTTTTGATTCATCATTATATCCATGACTTGTTTGCTATAATTCTCATTCCATTCGTTAGATATTATAGTATCTTATAAGTTACACATTGTAAAAGTTCCTAGTTTACAACATAAGCCTTCTATTTACAACATAGGTTAGTGGAGCCATGGGGATAATTCTATAATCTGCAATTGACGTAATGTGATTTGTTTTTTATGATGATATGAAGCAGAAAATGCAAAAATCTCCATGAATGTCGCACTCTAGCTAGGTATATACCCACAAGAAGGGCGGACACTAGGTGCGTTGGAAGCTATCTTGAACAATTCGTCTTTGCAAGTAGAGGACATGATAAGGATATATAAAAAGTTGGATCCCTTGAGAGGCAAGAATTGGAATTATTGGAGAGGACAAGTCTTGAATCAGTGTTTTGGAAGGGTCAAACTCAATCCGATCAAAACCAATCTGCAAATATACAAGTAAATGTAATATGTCACATTTATGACTAATAAGGATGTCTCCTTCCTCATTAAAATTTGTTAACCAAGGAGTTGACAGGAACAAACAGGGACAGCAAGGTTGACAAACGTTGCTTGTAATGAAAATTCTCATTTCCAATCCAAGGAGTAGCTCATGTATTCGAAACAATTGGAGAGTGCGGTTTGTGGATATTCAATGAACGATACAACTTAAATGGTAATTGAGAGAACAAAGCGTGAGCACTACCACTCCCAACCCCAACCCATATGATGTGCTCATGCCGGTATGACATGGGGGGGTTGTAGCGTATCAAACTAAAATTCAGAAAAGTCTCCCAAAGGAAAAATTGTCTGCAAAACATAGCTCTCAATCTCTCTTCTCTGTGGGGTTAAGGTAATGGTGCAAGTTGTGTGACATGAGCACGTCATGTGTTCAAATTGATGGCGAATTTGAATCTCTTTTCGCTTGTGGGTTCCACTCAGTATCTATATGCAGAGATTTGATTTGGACTGTAACCAAAAGTGGAGATAAGGTTATCTTCTTCTCTCAAAACTTTCGTTTGTTTATAAATAGGGTTTGGTTAGTGGTGGATATTCGCAGGTCTCCACTTCACGGGCCACTTGTTGTTGGGCCTTTTTCTTGTTTATGAGTCTCCACCGAGATTCATTCTTATCCAATCGTACAAACCTTTTTATTCTCTTCTGTCTTTCATATTTTTTCTAATAATACAACAACCCTTAACTGTAATCACTAAGTGTATATCGATAATTTTTAAGTGAATGTGATCATTTATAAATTATCTATTAAGCGAAAGAGAGCTTATATAACCCCAAGTAAAGTGAGGAGTCAGTGTTTGGAAATTCTTCAAAGGCTCCTCCTATAAAAGAGCACGACCTTTTGATAGGTATATGTCTTTATCATGTACGGATAAAGAGAGAGGAGTTTTGAGAATCTAACAAAGTAACCAATAAAGAGTTTTAATCAAAAGACTTTGAGAGTTCTTCAAAACAAAAATTCTCTTTCGATAAGATGACTTCATAGTTACTTTTTGAAAGGAAACATTCTATGGACTCTTATCTACAAGACCAACTTTCTTTTGGTTGCTTAATCAACTTTTAAAGCTCAGGGAGGAGGTCACAAATGTAGTATGTCGCAAAATAGGAAAAGGGAACTCAACATTTTTATTGCATGACAACTGGACAGGCTATGGTCTCCTGTTCCAAAACCTAGATGTAATTTTAGCTCTCTCAGAGATAGCTTACAACATTAAGGTTGTTGCACTTATTAGTCAAAACTAGTGGGTGCAATTTTCATAGGCAATACAACACCTAAAATTAGGGATGATAGTGAGTTTTCAACCCGATTAATATTTACACTACTCGACTCGAAAAAATAAACATGGAGGCTAAAAAATAGATTTTAAATGGATGTGGATATGGATTTGGATATGAGTTTAGTGATAACCCGAACCGATGGATACCTATATCCTATCTGTTTTTTATTAACTCTATTTTTCTGTTCATTTCTTGAATGTTTATGATTAAATATAATAAAATATTAACATTTTCTGAGAAAAAACAACTTTAAAATTCTCACTTTACTCCTCAGTTCTCACCTTTTTTATTATATTTTATTTTCTTATAGGATAATAATAATGCAAATGATATGGAGATGAAGTTTTAAATGTTGTGGAATTCACGCAAAGACAATTTGAAGCTATGGATGTTTTAGTCTTTATTTTAGCTTTTGATTGTGAAAAATATATGTTTCTTTGCACTAGACATTATGATTTTTATTATTCCAATTTTATGGTTTTTTAAGTCATACAAATCAAAATCTTGACTTATTATTATTAAAGTAAATTTGATTTTGAGCATTCGCAAAAATCTACTCTTTATATTTTCTATTTAGAAGTTATATTTTTTGTGTGTTATACAACCCGATGGATATCCAAAAACTCGAACAATCCAATAGATTTGGATATAGGTAGTAAATCGTAAAAACCGATGGATATGGATATGAGTTGAGTAATAAAAAATGAATATGGATATAGGTAGAGTAATACCTGAACAGAACTCTACCCGTTGCCATCCTTACCAAAAACCCTCATATTCCCTTGATTCTTACCTTCAGGATTACGACCAATGGCTCGATATGCCTATTGAGAGATTTTCAGGAGATACCCTGAGTGAACAAGAGATATCCTGGGTTATCTGGAATAACATTCTAAGACCTAATTCAACTTTCTTACTTTGGCTAATAGTCAAGGACATAATTACTACAAAGCACACACTACACTTTTTGAATCTAATTGGGATCCATATCTTATACAAAGAGCATAATGAAACGAGGATCATCTTCTTCTTTTTTACTCTCTCTGTAATTCAATCTGGTGTAAACTAAAAGAAAATTGTTCATGGAATGAGCATTATAATACTTTCCGTGAGGCTATTAATAAGATAATTGTTGCACATGCTTCCAATCCTCTCTAGAAGCAACATGTGCTCGTCCTAGCCATAACTTCTTAGGAGTTATAAAAGGAGAGGAATCTTAGAAAGTTCTAAAATAAGGAACGATCTAAAAGGTAATTATTCAAGTTATCTTACAAAATGTAAATGAACAATCTACATGATGGGATCAAGTCTAAGATTAAAATAGATGAAACCTTAAGTTAAGCTATTTTCTGGAAAGAAGTAGGCCTATCATACAATGTTTCCTTATAGTTGTTGTGATCATTAAGTAATAACCAGACCTATCGGATGAAGATTAATGACTAAATAAACCAGAAGAAGATGTGTGTAATCAAATTGAATCACTCTTACCTTGGATATTTATATTAGAGAAGGAACGATGCAGCCAACAAAACCTATGGAGGTTCCAATCCCTAATTGGGTATATTATGGAGCCTTCAACTACTGTGTGGGTTTTTACCCATTTGCAAAATGAAATTGGAATATGATGGGTTAAATCATGCGTTTTCTTATAGTTATTTGGATTAGAGAGAGTTGGCGTTTCTCCACTCTATAAATGTTGTTCATGTGGTCTCCTTTTGGACACCATTTTGTAATTCTACTCCTTTATTAATGATAACTTTTATTTTTTAAAAAAAATTGAAGTTCTTTGCTTCTTTAATGAACTGCCAATACGAGAGAGCCAAGTTCCAACTATAGATCCTATGATGTGTACCAGAGTTATGCATTTTCTTATCAAACAAAGACATAATTTTTGTTGGGGTCTTGAGAAGACTTTATTTCTGTCAATTTCATAGTACAAATAGAGGATGCAAAATTAGATGTTCAGTGCATGACTAGAAATATGGATGTTGATGGTTTTTTGTTGAATTGATATATGTGAAGAGTTGGAATGGTCATTTCATCTTTTTTTCTATTATGATTTAGTAATAGGTTTGTATGATCTTCGAAATATATAATTTTTTATTTTTATAAAAATACTTTCAATACAAGTATTCTAAAACCAATGTTAGTAGAAGGTTTTTAGAGATATAGAAACAGTATAACAAAACTTATTCACTCATTTATTAATAAAAGGGTCTCTTTTTGTTTATATACCATGAGTGATTGAATAGGTTGTTGAAACCCTTAAAGTGAATTTCAATCGCTAAACTCTTGTAGTAGTTGTAGAACTAGGTCAAATCTCAAGATAACAAAATATTAATTTCTTAATTTCAATTAATAAAACAAAATAGGAGATTTATGATTAATTAAATAATAAACAAAAAATTAACAAGGAATCAAAATAAATCAAATAAGTATTAAAGTGAGAAATTCAATGGTACTTAACTCTGATTCAAGGGAAAGATATCATCCAATTGTAACTTTGATTATTTATGTAAAAAGAATAATTGTCAAATTTTAAGCGGTTAGTCCAAAACATGTTAGGGTAAATTAATTAGTTCAAACCTAGTATTCAAACCAAAGCTTACCATAAATTGATTTGGTATGATAATATGCCATATCAATTAAATGATATTAATAAACTTAATGAAAAGACCAGAACCTAAATTAAATAATTTAGATAGCTGCAACTATTTTCTTGTTTATCATAAGTTGACTATGCAAATTCATAAATAACTTATTTGTTACTTATTCCAATCATTCATGGCAATTATGGATCATTGAATTCATCAAATTAGTTTGTCAGATTAATAAATATTGATTACTTATGAAATAAAAAAACATAAAACAAGAAATACTTAAATTAAAATAAAACCCAGATTTGAAACAAAACCTCAAAAGGTTATAACTAGAGTTTTCAATCCTCTTGAATCAGAACACTTGGACTTAACCACTCATGGCTTTAGTTCAACCACAAAAATAGAACAAAAGTTGACAGATGAAGAGAAAACACAAAGAAAAACGAAAAGAGAATTATGAAGATGGTGTGTGTAACATTTCCCCCCTCTTATTTCCTACATAAAACTAACTTCTTTCAATATTCTAGAGATTATCTTCTAAAAAAGATATAAATCCCTAAAAAATAGAGATGAGAATAAGTCTCCTAAGTGAAATGAAACTCTTGGAGTAAATCTGGCTTTAGCCGTTATCTTACCTTATCAACTGCAACAATTTGTTATCCTTTTTTTTTTAAAGTTCATGGTTTTAACAAATAATGCTCAAATTTAAGCTAATCTCTACTTGTCACCTCTTAAAATAAAATATATATTAATTATATTAATTAAGCACCAAAATCAATCTAAAATAAAAGAGACAATGCCAATTAACATAAGTAACTAAGATCTTATCAATTTTCCTCACACCAGACCCATGCTTGTCCTTAAGTATTCATCAATTCAATACATCAGTCATCCTTATAACAACCTCTCATCTTCTTTGTGTTATCTAGAAATATTACAAAAGCTAACACACATTAAAGGTTTAAGATAAACTATCAATTGAGAGAAGAAGCACTTATAGGACCCATTTTAAAATTGAAAATATAATATCTCATCAATTCCATCAAAATCAAATGAAACAAAACTTACACCCTCTCATATATTTCGTTATGTACATTTAAAGTATTTAGGGTTCATTTAGCTCTCAAATCAATGCATAACGAGTTATTTCTATAAGTTTACTCATGAATCATATACCCACCACTTAGCAAAAATGAATTTAATGCATAAATTAAAGGGACTTAATAAGAGTTGTTGTAATGTGGTTTAGGCAAAGGTATAGCAAAAAGAAGTTTTTAGGTTAAACAAATTGAAGAAAATTATACAAACTTATCTACACATGTTTTAACTCAAATCAGTGCTAAAATTCAATTGATTCAAATATCATCCTTTCAACTGCCTATCATTTTTTTAACAAGAAAATCAAAGAGGAGATTTCTTTTCTTTCTTTTTACTATACTTCTCCCCCATTCTATAAAAAGTAAAAATAAAAAATAAAACAATGCAACTTGAATCAGTTAATTAACTTTTTATGGAAATAGTCAAAATCTTATGCAAATAAGCTTTATATATCTCATTCAATTTATGAGCTCAAAATTATTAAGGGCATCAACAAAAGAAGGGTCAAAGTGGCTTATAACAAGGTTAACATGCAAGAAAAGAAAGGTCAAAGTTCAAATTAGTTCTCTATGAGTAACAACTAAAGCAAACTTTTCTAGGTCAAAAATAGTTATGCTAAATGTCCCTAACATCTTCATGCATAAATTCAACAATAATATGTTCTTAAAATGTATTCAAAAGTGAGTTCTAGCATAAATAAGTTATGTTTGATAACACACGCCACAAAGAAAAGAATACGAGCACAAATGTGATGAATTGTCTTTAGGCTTAAAAGCTCTTATGGTTGTTAAAATGCATAAGGTATTGCATATTTTCATTCAATAAAACCAATGGGATACTTTAATTTAATGAAACTAGTAATTATGCTCGTCTCTATCATACATGAAAATTTAAACCAAAAATGTATCCTAACTTAGGGATTATTTCTAAAAAACATTCATAAAATTTTAAGCAGCCACAAGGAATAATCAACATATGAATCGTAGTATTCATGAGTTCAAGCACAAATCACATATCTTTTTTAAAGAAAGATAAAGATTTATTTGATCATAGCTCCCCTCCACACCTAAATCATATATTGTCCGTAATATATGCATAAAATGTTCGCGTTCAATAAAATAATCTTATGAAATAAGTCAAAGCTTAGAATACTCCCCTAAATTATGGGCATTAAAAATGAAATGCATTATGTTGTAGGTAGACATAGAGGTGTGTTGATTAAATTCGTCATAAAGTTAGTTCTTGCCGCTGTCCTAGTGTTGCCTTTCGTTTTTTCATAGCTATGACAATTGTGAATAAGAAAAACTAATCCTAGACAATAATTGGAACAAACAATCAATAACTAAAATAAAAACAACTAATATTAATTAATAAAATAAATAAATTAGAAATAAAAACTACAATAGTGCATAAAATTGATAGTTCAAACACTTTACAGACATTGTATACATTGTTTGAGGATTCTCATTGAAGTTAGTAGAGTGTGGTTATAGTGGAGTTAGATCACTTGTGCAACTTGGAATTTAGTATTCTAAGTTAGCGGGATTTGGTGTGAGATTATTGAGGTTGGTGCTTTAGTGGAAATGGTTAAAGTGTGTCACCGTTATGAAGCACTAATGCATATGGTGTCACGACTCGAAACGAGCCCGTGACCGGCACGTAGGACCCAAGGTTCGAAATCCTAGATCACACGTAAGCCTACCACTAATGATAAAATAAATTCAAACCCCAAAAACGCAGCAAGTCCATACAATACAATAACAATAGTGCGCGTCAGAAAGAAGTTTTACAACTTATGAAATCTTATCACTACGGAC
>JANVCL010000006.1:30884390-30896527 GCA_026546855.1 Erythroxylum incrassatum
CTAATGATAAAATAAATTCAAACCCCAAAAACGCAGCAAGTCCATACAATACAATAACAATAGTTCGCGTCAGAAAGAAGTTTTACAACTCATGAAATCTTATCACTACGGACGCTACAATACAAGATAAATGAAACTAAAGAAAGAAAATACACAAACGTAGGTAGGTCGTAGCAGACATGTGATGGGAGTCACTGCTACAAAGTTGGTGGTAGCTGACCTGAAAAAAAGAAAAGTTGAAGGGAGTCAGATCTCGCTGAGTAAGCTCACACCGTCCTACGATACCCAATGTTATGCACAGTTATGCATGAATATCAAAATATATACACATCAACAACACAAATAAATTGTTGAGAAGAATATCTGTAGGAACCTAATCTCCAATGGTAAGCCCTTACAACTTTAAACCTCGAATGGCTGCAGGGAGCTATGCATCACCAACGGCCCAACCATGCTCCTATACTCATGTAGCCATAAGGCTCTCTTAATCCAAAGGGGCTGCGGGGAGCCAAACATCACCAATAAACCATCCCTTGCTCAAAGCGTCCAAAGTCATAAACATCACAAATAAGGGTCCGATCGAGAGCCAAGCATCAACCAGGATCGACCCATAACATATCTCAATATCATAAACAAAACAACTCTCATAGTCATAACCAGTGCACATCTGGTCTTAATGCATACTCATCAGGTGGCACATCCTACAAATATTTTCTTCCGCCCAATAGAACATAACAATACATATCAAGTTATTAAGCATACAATTTATCAAGTAAACATTCAATTATGTAATGATCAATGCATGTATACAATACCCAACCCAACGTATCCACTCAGTTAATTTGATATAAAGGCTTATACTAAAGTAGGTACGCATTATTGTATATACTTATTCATATATAAATATATACGTATTGATTGATATATATATATATACACATGCATATGAATGTGGTTATGCATTTCTACACGCTACCATCATTGAACAGTATTCATTTGCTGGTACAACTACGGTATCATATATAAATATATAAGTATCGATCGATCAATACACACACACACACACACACACATGCATATGAATGTGGTTATGCATTGCTACACGCTACCATCATTGAACAATATTCATTTGCTGGTACAACTACAGTAACAATAAGTCGGCACGAACTTACCTAGTAACAGAACTCGTCTGACTGAACCTTCCGATAGGGTTTCTCTCCTGCTATACCTAGTAAATTGAAAGAAAATATCTCAATCAATGCTAATTAGGATTTATTGGGCTCAAATAACAATTTAGGTATCATCTGAATTGCCTAAACAGTCCATTTATGAAATTCGAAAATTTTTCCTATTCTCGCCTAAACATTTTCTGATTTTTAATTCCAAATCGTTGAAAATCTCACTATGGTTCTTTAGAGAAAAATGATCAGTATAATTTTTTTAATTTTTTTCATAAAAGTGACCAAAATGGTCGTTGGAATAGTACTTCCGGCAATCGGAATATTCCCTCCTGTCACTTGAAAATCTTTAGTCTTAAAATTCAAAGATTTTTATACCAAATGAAAGCTCTTGATGAGTAGAACATCTTTCTCCAAAGCGACATACTCAGATTCTCAACAGATTTAAACAAATTGAAGAAAAACATGTTGAAACTCTAACCTTTTTTTCCCGTCAATCGACGGTAGCTGGTGACGAGATCATGAGACTTTTGTTCCTGACTTCAAGACAAGTCGAATGGTGGTGGTGGTGACATGCAACAACCATCGGAAGCGACGGATCAACAATTGACCTTTTTCGTCAGTTTTTCTCTTCAATTTTTGCGACGATTTTAAAGATGATGGTGGCTGAAATGGTGTGGTTGTGATGGGCTCGTCAAGAGGAAGATATTGGTATATAACACTTACCGGTTTGAGTCACCGGCGGTAACGAATGGTTAAAGAGAGAAAATTCGTGAATAGTAGCTTTTGGGGGGTTAAAATAAAAATGTGAGAAAATAAGGAAAAAGAAGAAGTTGTCTCTTATATATATAGCATACGGGATGTTACAGATGGCTATAGAAGTGGGAAGCTACATAGTAAACTCGCTTATGGATGTTGTTGCAACGCTACTCACTTGTGAAACTTGTTGCTTATTGGAGGACTTGTCGCCTGTGGACCTTGCCTAGTCTGTTGGTGTGGTGCACCTGGTTGTGTCTGTAGGGCGTTGATGTGGCGTGTAGTTAGTGAGAGCTTGATGTATGCTGGCTAGAGAAGCTGATAGACACTGCTTGTTTGGGTGTTGCGTCAGTATTGTTGTTGAAGCTTAACACTTGGTGTAACTTGATACCTAGGACATAGAGCTATTTGGTGGAGCTTGGTGGAACACCGATGGAGCTTAGAGATATTGATGTGGGGTAGGAGACAGAACCTAAAAAAAATAAAAACAAAGTTAAGGATTTGGTTTTATATTATGTTATTATTTTTGTATATTGAACTATTATTTTAAAAATATAAAAATCCTAAATTTTTATTTTTATTTATTTATATCATCATGTTATTATTTTTATTTCTTATTTTTTAAAAATCACAAATTCCTTAAAAATATACAGTTTACTAACATCTACAAGGAGTGATCTCGTCTTATGAATATTAGTATTTTGAAACTTAAGGAATTCTATTCCAGAAAGTTCACATCTTAGGAATTTAAGTATTTTGGAACTTAAGATGACTACTACCTCAAATTGAGTTACATAAGGCGTGATTATGTCTTATGAATTTTAATAATTTGAAATTTTAGTTCTTTTATCCTAAAAAGCTTAATTAGATATTGTTTATGAATTTAAGTATTCTAGAATTTAAGACCTAATTTTTTGCTTACACCAATAAAACACTACACAAAAACAACTAGATAAACTTATGAATAATTGAAATGAAACTAATAAAAAAATCATAATGTTTGGTTTGCTTACCAAAGAGTATAATTGTTTAATGTTGTTATGCTTGAAAATATTTTTTCTTCTCAATCTTTTGCATATTGGAGAAGTGTCAAATCAATATTTGTCATACTTAAAACCACCGTACCATTATAAGATGGTTTCAATTTATGTCCGTTTAGCTTGAATTTTTTTCAGTATCTAAACTCCTTATTTCCACTATACCATAAGGAAATACATTATTGATAATAAAAGGACCAATCCATCTATAATGTAACTTACCTGGAATGAGTTTTAATTTAGAATTATATAATAATACTTTTTCCCACCTCAAATTGCTTCCTCAAAATCAAATTGTCATTGACCAATTTGATTTTCTCTTTGAAAACTTTTGAATTCTCTTAAACATCCAAGTTCCTTTAGCTCTTGCAATTACAATTTCCTTACCTCCCCAGCTTTTTTCCAAATCCAAGTTACAATGTTGCATTGCCTAATAAGCTTTATGCTCAATTTTCATAGATAAATACTAAGCTTTACTAAAATCCAATCGGTAAGGAGATATTCATATTAGTGTTTTGTAGGTTGTATGATAAGCCCAAAGAGCATTGTATAGACATAGACTTTAACCCTTTCTTCTCATAATTACCATTTTTCTAAAATAGATTTCACTTATGTATTCAATATTTTTGCTTGTCCATTCATTTATAAATGATATATGGTGGCTACTCGATGATGCATTCCATTCTTTGTAAATAAAGTTGTCACTACTATATTGCAAAAGTGGCTCCCCTAATCACTAATAATGGCTTGTGGAACTCCAAATGTATTGAAAATATTGAACTTTATAAAACTTACAACAACTGCTGACTAATCAGTCTTGGTAGCTTTTGTTACCATACATTTTGAAACAAAATCAATTGCTAAGAGTATATAAGAAAAACCATGAGATAAAGGAAAATGACCTATAAAATCAATGCTTCATACATCAAATACCTCAAATATAAGAATTGGAGTTTGAGACATTTCATTTCTACAAGATAGCATATATGTCTTTTTGCATCTTTCTTCTTGTCTTTTATTTAACCTTTTTGAGAGATTGTAGGTAACGATTCTCTTTCACCCAAATGGACATACTTTAAATGATTAGGTAGGGCCTTTAAATCTATCTTTAGGGCCTGCAAAATAGAAGACAACATTTTCTTGTGAGTTATAGTAATTTCATCATTTAAAGTTTTTGAATCTATTAACAACATTAATAATGACTCTACAACTTCACATGTTTCATCAACTTGCTCATTCACTTCAAATTTAGCATTAAACTATGACTCATCATCAACACTTTCTTCGCTAAAATTATCCTTCAGAATTGAATCCGTAATATCCAAACTGATAAATGAAGTGAAAATCATTAAAGTATTTCATTGCTTTGAAAATATTAAATTGTATTATTTCTCCATCAAACTCAAAGGAAATAGTACCACTATCCTCATCAAATTTTGTTTTAGTCGCCTTCATGAACAATCTTCGTAACAAAATTGAAGTTGAATGTTTTGTGATATCTCCATCCATTTTTAAGATGTAAAAGTTTATTGGAAATCCCAACTATTAACCTAAACTCAAATATTCTCTATAACATTAATAGAACACATGGAAGAACAATTAGTTAACTAAATAATCACAATAATTTCTTACAAAGAATTCAGATTTAAACCTTAGTAAATCGAGTTTAGCATGACATTGATATATTCACCTAAATCTATCATGACATGCTCAATTTTCTTATCATTAATGATATGAGGAAGGGTAAACATACTAGGATTTTTGCATTTTCTGGTAATTTTCTATTTATAACAGTTGATACATTCTTACCCAAAATTATTCTATCTTTATCCTTTAGCTTCCTTTTATTTATGTAGAGTTCTTTCAAGAACTTTTCATATTTTAGAATTTGCGTGATGACTTCTAGAAATGATATATTGATTTCCACTTTTTTGAAGGTATATTGATTTCTACTTTTTTGAAGGTATGAAAGATCTCTTTCTCATATGCCTCTTCCTTTTATTTAGCCAACCAGCAAAGGAAAGGAGGTACATGTATATTAGATGATATGGGTAAAGAAAAATTAGATTGTACCTTATTTGGATCTTTATCTCGAACTTCATCTTTCTTCTCTCCTTCTTCGTGCTTTTTACCTCCATTAGTAAGAAAGATTCGGATTGAATTTCCTTCCCACTTCTTAATATCATTGCAGTCACATTCTCCTTAGATTCACCACCTTTTATAAAGGTAATTTCTTGATAGTTATGCTTTTAATTTACTAACAGAGGTGACTAATTGAGTGATATAATTTCCTAAGTTCAGAAAACTTGCTCCTATTTCCTATTGAAATTATTGAGTATTAGTAGTAAGTGCCTTAACAATTTCATCTAAAGACATACATGAATTTAAAGATTGAGAATGAGCATATGTAGGTGGTTAAGGTTATATATTAAAATTGTGAACTTGGGATCTTTATTTCTCTCTTTAATTTTCATATCTAAAGTTATGATTAGAATAAAGGTCATATTTCTGTTAAAGTTGACCAAGAAATCCCCCTTATTGCATTAGCTTCTAAGGATTCTTGTTGCAATGTAGGGTACATATCTTTAGGATGCCTAGGGAATAAGTATATTTCACACACTGATGTCGATTGCATAACCTACATCCATATAATGAGCTAGAGCAGTTAAATATAAAATTTTATCTTCTAAGTTAA
The DNA here is from genome assembly GCA_026546855.1 of Erythroxylum incrassatum. Lineage (NCBI taxonomy): Eukaryota > Viridiplantae > Streptophyta > Magnoliopsida > Malpighiales > Erythroxylaceae > Erythroxylum > Erythroxylum incrassatum. Next base: position 30,890,057 of record JANVCL010000006.1, read on the forward strand.
TATTACTTACCTCTCATTCATACACTTAACAACTCTATCTATCATTGTTCCAAAATGTTGAGAATTTTCGACCATATTTGAAATCAATAGTTTGGTCACTTATGATGTTTTATTTATCAAAGCTCCTCCACTAGCTGCATTTTATAAAATAAAAATAGAGTGAAAATATATTAGAAAAATTCACAATTTAGATATATGACCCTAGAAAATAATTATTTGACTTTAAGAGGTGAATTTTCTAACTAAAGGTGATTTCAAATAATTTGCACATCTTAGAAATTATATTATTTCTCATATTAAAATTTATATTGTTTTATTTTTTTCTTTTCTCTTTTCATGTGAGTGATGTAGAAACAACCTCTATACTAGTTAGAGATAAGGCTGCATATTATTAAATTTCCCAAGAACCCGTGGAGCAGTAGGATTTATACTAGATGTTGTTGTTGTTATTTTCTCCTTTTTCATGCAATGGTGAATTTAAAAATACTAAAAAAATACATTTGTGATACTTACATTTTCTTTACTTTAGCTTTAGACCCATTTGAATATGAATTTAATTTATATTTTAAATCAAGTCCTTAAATTTTCAATTTTAAGACATATTTTTTAATCACAAGAAACTTTTCTAAAAAAATGTAAAATATCATATGTTTAACAGTTATAATATACAAATTTTTTATATTAAAAATGAACTCAAGTGCATAAAAAAATGGAGATTAAACGTGGATTAGAAAAAAATCGCACACATACTAAAATCACGGCCTGTGCCTTGGGCTGAGGGTTAGATATGAATCCAAACGTGAAATGGTATGCGGTCTCTATGAAGCCCATTCCAGGCCCAGTTTAACCAAACCTTTGTAAGAATCAACGAACATGGAAAGAGAAGGAAATGAAAATGAAGCGTAACGTGCGTGAAGTACTGAAGTGAAGACTCGAGTAATTAGAAGAGAAAATCGGCAGTGATATAGCGATTTAGTGTTTTCTGATTGTGTGCTTGCTCCAGATTTTTGGCATTTCAAGAAGAGAGAAGCAAAGATGGAGGTGGAATTGCTAGAGTTGCTCAAAGACCTCGAAACCCTCAAGCGATCGCTTCCTGATTCCTCACTTCATGCTTCCATCGATAAGGTTTTCTCTTTCAATTAAATGGCCCTGATTCCTTTTCTATTCAACTGTGATTAAGAATCTAGGATATTGTTCTCCTTTTCATTGATTTTGATCGGCATGCATTGGTTCGGATTTGAAACAGAAGCTTTTTTCCCTTTTTTTTCCCCTCTTTGTTATTGTTGCGTGAGTTATGAGGAGAGTGTGGTTGCTATAGAGTGAATTTTAAGTTTGTGATATTAGCAATTGCAGTAGGTAGCGTTCGCAGTGCTTGAGGATGTTGAAATGGGACAATTTTCTTTAAAGAAGTGAAATTTAGAATTTAGTTTTTCGAAGGAAAATTTGGACGAGTTCTCCTTTTCTAATCGGTACTTGTTTTTGTATTCTGCTCTAGATGCGATTGCGAGTGGATTACGTCACAAATCTGGCTAACGAGGCACCTACTCGGCGTTCTAAAGTGAAGGTCTTGTTTCTATCTTCATCCACTCCATGTCACAGTGTTTTGTCAGTCTTAAACTGGTTATTATGGTCAAGATTGTGCCAGAATTGACTTACGTTTCACAGGATATGAGTGCTGAGGTGGTCGATACCAATCCTTATAGTAGGCTAATGGCGCTTCAGAGAATGGGAATTGTTGAGAACTATGAGAGAATACGGGAATTTTCAGTTGCCATTGTTGTCTGTATTTATCTCCTCCTTATTAATTTCGTTTAGTGTTTCAAAATTAAACTTGTCGGGTAGTTCTATGTGTCATGATGCATGAGTGTCCACTTGCTAACATGTATTCACATGTTCAATTGGTACTTAAAATTGTGAAATTTGAGATTTTCTTTCTAAAAGAAATTAGATATCTTTGTGACAAGCCATATCAGGTTATAACTGCATAAGGTGACTTTGTCATCTCTGAGATGCGACCGAATTTTAATCTAAGACTACAAATCAAACTACTGGGTTTTTGATAAAGCTATATTCTTGAAAGCACATATGATAGGCTATAACATATTTTTATTCAAAGCAATTTTTTTTTTGATAATACGTTTTTTGGGAGTACGACAGAGATTATCACCAAATAGCTGTCTTGCATGGACCTTTGATGTGCATTTATCTCTCTACTCTGTGGGACTATTTCCCAATAACTACTGGGGAGAAATTTGATTAATGAAAACTGATCATTTTCTTGTTACTTCAGGGGATTGGGGGCGTTGGCAGTGTTGCGGCTGAAATGCTAACAAGGTGTGGCATAGGTCGTCTTTTGTTGTACGATTATGACAAAGTGGAGTTAGCTAACATGAATAGGCTTTTTTTCCGCCCTGAGCAGGTCTCTAGAGTTTTTTTTTTCTTTTGTCAATAATCATTGTTGGACATAACAAGGATCAAAAAGTTAAACAGGAGCTTATTTTTCATACACATTGCTTCTCTTCTTAGTAGTGCAGATTGGAGCTGCAAAATTTTAGGCAAAAAATTGGATTTTGATTGTGAATATGAATCTTAAGATCTTCCATGTTCACTAATAGACTTTCACTTGATAGGTTGGCATGACAAAGACTGATGCTGCTGTTCAGACCCTTTCAGACATAAATCCAGATGTTGCTCTTGAGGCAAGTTACCGTTTGATTTCAGTATTTATATATATATATTTTGCAGGAGGGGTTGATTAAGAGCAGAGGGAGAAGGGAGTTGGTATTGCTTATGGTTTTCTCTTTCCTTATCTGTTGTTGTGAGAACCTTGCCATTCAGTAAGATTGTTTGCATATAATTGGTGGTACTGCAGTAACTTATGGTTATATCAGTATTTTGGCCACTATGTTTATGTCTATAACTAATTTGCAAGAGTTGGAGAAATTTTCCTATTTGATTATATATTCTACTTCATTCTGATGTATTTTTTATTGCTCAGAGCTATACACTTAACATAACAACAGTGCAAGGTTTTGATACCTTCATGTCAAGTTTAAAAAATAAGACATTTCGCCCAAGCAAAGAAGGCAACGGAGTTGATCTTGTTTTGAGTTGTGTAGATAATTATGAAGCCAGGATGGCTGTTAACCAGGTAATACAGAGCGTGACCCTGAGATTTCTTGGGATTTTATTTTATATGTTGGCTCGTGAACACTTTACTTATTCATCTTCTTCTATTGTATCTTTCTGGTTAGTGAAGTTTTAATATTGGTCTGATTTCTTTGCCAGTTTGCAGAAATTATATATTTTATGTTTCCTGGCTCACTCTACTATTGTTTTCCAGGCTTGCAATGAGTTGAATCAAATATGGATGGAATCTGGTAACCAACACTTTTCTCAACTGCTATAATATGTTCTCTTTTTTTTTTCCTATTCTTTGTGGGTCCAAGTTGCTTGATAAAAATAAATTGGACAGATTATATTATATTCCAGTTCATTCTGTAATGTTTGCGTATCATAATATCCTGTATCATGAACTTTGTCAGATTTTCTGGCATGATAATTAAAAAATGGCACACTTTAAGTCAACTAATAGCTTTTACTCGTAGTCTGTTGTCTGATATTTGCCCATCTTGTATATTTTTCTGTAATGAGTCCACCTCATTGGTGTATTTGAAATAAATTTAAAAGAAAGTTGTTGGCAGGGGTATCTGAGGATGCTGTCTCAGGTCACATTCAACTATTGGTTCCAGGAGAAACTGCCTGTTTTGCATGTGCTCCTCCTTTGGTATGCTTCTCATCTGGAATTGGAATGAGATTTTGGGTAGAATTAATTAACCTTGTGAAGCTGTTCAAACTCCAGAAGGAATGAACATATGTTTAATTTCACTTTAATCTTTGTGCATATTCAGGCCTTTCATTGTAGACAAAAATTAGACAAGTTGACTAAAAAGTAAACGTCAAGTAGTTAAAGGGTCCAAATGAAAAATTCACAGTTTAGATAATATGGGGCTGGAGATCTGGAGGGATGTAAACTAAATGTTTCAGAGTTTTCTAGTCCAAAGGCTTATATTCTATGAAATAGAGAAGCTTTAGTTGTGTGATAATTGACATAACACGCAGCTTTTACTTTTCATAGGTTGTAGCATCTGGAGTAGATGAGCGAACACTCAAACGTGAAGGGGTTTGTGCGGCTTCTTTACCAACCACCATGGTAGTGTCTTCACAAAGTTCAATTTGGTGTAATATTTTAGATTTTAGTTGTGCATTGATCCTAATTAAATTTTAGATTTTAGTTTTCTAACAGTAAGTGGCATTGCGTTCAGGGAGTGGTTGCAGGGCTTTTAGTTCAGAATACCCTTAAGCTTCTATTACAGTTTGGGAATGTATCACCTTACCTGGTAAATTCTGTTTTCACCCTCTCTAAGGCTCTCTGATGACTTTTGTGTGCCAAAATTTGCAGACTCTTCCTTGATCTATACATTTATGAATTACGCTAATGTCTTCCTTGTTGCCCAGTTATGTTGTGAGATTAGAGTAGTAAATACTAAATACTACGTGTTTGTGGACTCTGCCAGTTGATTTTCACAGGTTTTTGGTTTGTTGCCTGGTTGCAGGGGTACAATTCTCTTAAAGATTACTTCCCAACCATGGAAATGAAGCCCAATCCTCAGTGTTCAAATGCAGCTTGTTTGGAGCGTCAGGTATCTGCAAATCCATGTTCTAGGTATATGTGGTTTTGCAGCTGGTGCTAAGAGGCGTTATCATTGTGCAGAAAGAGTATATGCTTACAAAGCCGGTTAGGGATGCTGCAGCTAAGGCCAAGTTGGAAGCAGCAGCATCAGTAGCTCCAGAAGGCCCACTTCACGCTGATAATGAATGGAACATTAGGTATTATTGGGGGAGTTAACGGTGGTAAATGATATGTACACTTGTTTATAGCATGCAAACAGAACATAATAGTCTGATCCCCTTATTTTTGTGTCACACTGATCAGATGTTTTTCCTTGTTTCTTACTTCCCCTTTTGTTTTAATTTTTTGTACAGTGTTGTTGATGACAGTGACCCAGAACGGATTGATGGCGCTACATCAGGTATTTCTTAGTTCTTCTGCTGGAGTTTGTCCAGTAATTGGCATAGTCTCTTCACAGCATGATACTATAGGGGACTTGGATGGCATGCCATTTTTCTCTTATAAATAGCATCCATTTTTTGTAGTCTAACGTCTTCCTGGTGTCTGTACGGTGTTCTATCTCATGGTTTAGTTTCCTGATATCTGTCCATTGTTGGTCAGATGCTCTTCCCGAAGGTCTTAAAAGGGAGCTACCAACTGCAGACGAGTTTCAAAATACTCCACCAGCAGCTGTACCAACTACAACAACCGTTGATGACCTTGAAGAACTTCGTAAGCAACTTGAAGCGCTTAATGCTGAATAAAGACCTGTATGAGAAATACTGATACTAATGACATTTTTGTGAAATCACATGATCGGCATCTTATGAAAACTGCCCTTACGGATAGTAGCCAAAGGTTGGGCTCGAGCCTCGAGTTGTTTTAGGGCATTGATGCCTTGGTACTCTTGCGTACAGCATATGGGGTTCCCCTTTTTTTTGGGGGAAAATTGTATGCAACGGATGTTGTACCTTATTGTTGGAAAACACAGGATTTTCTCAATTCCTTTGGAACCCAATTGGTCAAAGTGAGCAGTTAGAGAATTACTCGAACAGAACACAAAACCGTTGCAAATTTCCAGCAATATAGGTTCGACGGAGAAGGCTGGAATCAGCCAATCAAGTTTATTATTATTCCTATTTGTTATTTATTAATTCCGAGACTCGTATTGCATATTGTTGTTATTATTTATTAATTATAATTTTTTAAAATTAAAACTTGATTCAGTATAAAAATAATAAAATGATTTATTATATTCTAATTAAATAAGTTGATATTTAGTGAAGAAAATAGTACCTTATCAATGAGTTGAATTTTTATTATAAATGTGAAAGAGAGATTTAATATAGTTATTATAGGTAGTTATTAGGTTTCTTACATTTAAATAACTTATGTATAATTTTTATACCTATTGTCATTAACAGATCTATGCATTGAGAAATGTGCAAAAAGATTTGGTCAAGATTGTTCAAAGTTAGCGATACTGATAGGAATACGGATTAAATAAATAGGATTTGTAAACGACGTAGAAGGGGTTGAATAGATCTTTAACCTTTTTCGTAAATCTCTACAAAAAAAAATCAGAAGTTAGTACACACAAAACAATTTAAACAAAATTAGATGTAAAGAGTATGAAGAAAAGTAAATACCGTTTTTATAGAAGTTCGGTGCTAAGACCTAAGTCCTCTACCTATGTTGGGCCCCGATTCCTTTTTAAGCATATTTAAATTATTTTGAGGTTAATTTGTTTATTTGGTTGGAATAAATTGAGGATTTTTAATGGCTTGTGTTAAGAAATA
>JANVCL010000006.1:30941509-30963136 GCA_026546855.1 Erythroxylum incrassatum
AAAATGATAATTTGTATTTGTAATGGGCCAATGTGGTTCTGTTTTGTACATGAAATGGTTATTGTAAATTATTGTTGGCTGTTTGGCATAACTGAAACTGATTGTATTAACTGAAAATGTTTATTTATGCATGTGGATGCAAATTGTCTACTGTTTTCCGCGCACGTGAGTGTAATAAATAAAAATAAATAAATGGCTCTGACGGAATGAATGGTTTAAAACAAAAAAAAATTTGTACTGAACTTCAACTGACTGATCTAGTACGCCACCCTCACGGAGCACGGACTCAGATATCACCAATGATATCGAGTTTGGGTCACGTTGGAGTGGGGTGTTACACTGACACCTCCCAATAATCTCTTATAGTGAAAACTTTCCTTGTTGGTTTCCATTCTTTACCTATTAATTTCCATTCTTTACCTTGTACTTTTAGGGAATGCCTCCATTGGTATGTGACCAAAACCTTATCTTCTTTGAGCGAATGCCCATCAACCAATCTTAGGATAGGAATGCTTTCCTTCATTTCCTTAGAGATATCTATATTCACGCATAATCGTGCATATCCAATCCGTTTTCTCATTGTGGTATTTTCATCCATTGTTTTCCCAAATAACTAGCTAGCATACTCAATCATTTAGTTGTCCAATATTCCAAAGGAATATTATAGATATTGATCAAAAGACGATGCTTTTCAATAAAATTTTCTCTGATTCCATACCTGGTTGCCAATTCTGAAGGAATAAAGGAAGTTGAGAAATGTGCCAAGGACTTTCTTCAATTAGCTTTTAAGCTTCCGATTAAAGGAGAAGGTAAAGATTAGGTTATCTTCCTCTGTTAGCATAACTAACTATTAGCCCTCTATCTTTCTAATTTCTTTGGGTCTAAGCTTGTATGACTGAAAAAGTTGGCCTTTTATCCATAAAAAAATCAATTAGTGATGTATTCCCATGACCTAGCTCCCTCTTGCAGAATGTCTAGGTTTGATGCTACCATAAGTTTCCCTTCAATCTCTACTGGTGGACAGTAGATCAAGGAAGAATTTGAATTGTCTCCTACAACCTGTCTCCGAGTCTTTTTAACCCTTTTGTTCTGTGATTGCACACTGTCAGATGGAAGTGGAAAGGCATTAGTTGGGGGTGGGATGGGTTATTTTGGTTTGTGAAATGAGTTGGGAACAAAGAGAGGGATGAAGGGAGGGTAGAGCTGGAGGAATTGGCTAGCGGTAGGGGTGGGAAATTTGTCTCCATTATAGTCATGAATAGTGAAATCTATTTTTTGTTTTGCAAGAAAGACATTGTCACCAAAGACAATGCCGGAAGAAGCTGTAAAGAATAGGTGAACATGAAAGAAGAAGAAGAAGAAGAAGAAGAAGAAGAAGAAGAAGAAGAAGAAATGGTTAAGGAGATGAAGCTGGATTCTGGAAACCAGAAGCAGATCTATGGAAGTTGTCTACATGGTTCGATGAGGGTAGTCGAGAGTGCAAAAGTTGAGCCGCGATGATATAAGCTAAAGAGTGTTGATGGGAATGTTAGTTAGCAGTTGGAATCCCCATATGTTAATATACAAAAAAGTGGACCAAAATCTTAATATTTTTTTAAAATTATAATATCACAAAGTATTTTTAATAACTTAAAATAATAATTTTAAAAATGAATAAAATTATAAAAGACTTGTTTTTTTTATAATCCAAAATATAATATTTTACTTCCTGAAAGCTACAGCAGACAATTACTATCGCCAGAGTAGAAACTTTCATGAATTAAGGTGATGTGTACCCGCAAGTTATAATAGGCTTCTCTTACATAATCATATTCATAGGCTTTTCTTCTTTGTCCTTTATGAGAGGTCGTTGCCAAGGCATCTAAGAATGGAATAATCTGATTTCATTGCCGTACGCATGAAAAAGTGGAAACTTGTTTCCTCTGCAACTTTTGCCCAAATGTCATCAGTTCAACCCCTAGTATTCTATTGCCATGTTTAGTTTCTGAAATGACCTCAGCATACGTTGGATTTTCATACTTTGGAACCCCTTTTTTCTACTTAGAAAATGGTTAACAAAGTCGGAAAGTTTGGTGGAGGAAAAGCTTTAAGCCTTCGTACCGAGTCCATTCCATCCAGGAAAGAGCTCCCATGCACATTTCACTCACGTTTAACTTTCATTGTTGGAGAGACAGGAAAGTTTCTTGTTCTATAGTGTAGCAGGACTTTTCTGCAGTTTCTGCAACTCTTGATTCACCAACTTTCATCAGAAAAGCAATTAATAGGGATGATATACAAGATTTTTGGTACACAATCAGTACCCTTTTTCAAGATCCACTCATACAATCAGGATTAACACTGTCTTTCACCAAAAAAATCCCGACTTTCAAGAGTCAGCAGTATTAATTTTCAAAATTCCTGCAGATTCTTAGTAAGCATATGATTTCACGATGGTAAGAAATTCTGAGGGCTTGAAAAACTACTGGTCTAGATGACTTTGCACCAGGAATGTCTACAGCCCAATTCCTGTTTGCTTTGGCATCAGAGGCATTTAGAAAGTTACGCCACCATAAAGCCCTCTCTACCTTGTCGCCTAAAGGTCATTAGGGTCGTTATCCATTCACTTATTTTATTACCTGGAAGTTGGCTTTTCTTCCCAACTTTTATACATAATTATTTTGCAGTTTGTTGTGCTTGCTTTCCTTCAAGTATTTAATTACTCAACTAATCCTTGAATCAGCAAATTAGTCAAGTAACCACAGGCATATTCTTCTAAGGTTCCCAGTTCATAATGTTGTTGTTGTCATCGTGGGGCTCCCCTCCTTTTTACATATTGTGAGTTGTCTTCAGTTTCTTACTACCCAACAACCAAACCCCAATCTGCAACTACTCTCTAAACCTGCTCCCATTTCTTTTCCTCTTTCAAGCATTCCATTTTCAGTTTCTATAATAACAGCACTGATACATTTCCTTACCAAAGTTGTTGGTATCCAGTTTCGGCTTTGATCCTGTCTTCCAAAATTACTCCTATGATATTGCTTCTTTCCTAAACATTTCCCGTACAGAATTGGATTACAATACTATACTGAGAGTACTGCCCATATCATACCTGTGTATTATCTTCTAACTTTTGTCTGTATCATCAGATATACAAGTGTTGGTTTAAGACAGTAAAGAAACCATTTCCCTGTATACAAGACTATTGAAGAATATAGGTACAATGGGGAGGAATACTGACGAAAAGATTGTTTCACATGCAGGATCTCAGGTGATATATAAATAAACTATACCATTTGTGTCCCATACTATATCAAAATTCTGATGAAAATGCTCATAACAAACAGGGAAAAATGGAAGGTCAACGAAAGAAGTCCCTTTTTGCATCTATTTCCAAGCCCCCTGCAGAAAGTTGCAGACCGAGTAGTATGGTTGTAAAGGTAAGTTGATCTCTGAACCACGTCTCCAGTAATTTTCTTTTTACTAGGCTTCTAAACTGTGAGAAGCTAACTGGAATTTTGGTTGTTGACATACGAATTTGTTTAAAACAGAAAGCACATACTGTAATCCCTGCACATATTGTAGCAGAAGCTATATCAACATTCAGAGGTCTTGATCTGAGGTGGTCAGGTCCTATAACACCAACAGAGATGAGATATGTTGAACAGTATGTCTTGGCAAAGTACCCCCAATATGCTGGTCTTATTGGAGAAAAGATAGATCTATCTACTCTTTGTATCAATGAAGAGACCTCAGAAACCGCAAGTGATGACAGGCGAAAATCACCTAGGAGTGACCTAAGAGAGGCCTCCACACCCACTTTTGGTAGCAATCTACCTGATTTGGATAGAACTCAGTTAGAGCCATCAAGATTGCTTGATATTCTCACAGAGAAATCCTCATTTCCAGGTAGTTTCATCTCAATACCAGAAATCCAAGCTCGAAACAAAGTTTTGAAGCATTGTGGATTGCCTGATGATGAGTATCTTGTTCTGTTCACACCAACCTACAAAGATGCAATGATGTTGGTAGGGGAGAGCTACCCTTTCTTCAGAGGAAATTTTTACCTGAGTATTATTGGCGAAGGATTGGATTACATTCGAGAGTTTGCAACTTACAAGGAATCAAAAGTGATAGTGGCACCAGAGACATGGTTGGATTTGAGGATAAAGGGATCCCAGCTTAGCCAGTATTTTAGGAGGAAATGTAAGCACAGCCAAAAGGGGCTATTCTCTTATCCAGCTGATGTTGAAGGGACTCGTTATTCGATGCATTGGGTGTCAGAAGCTCATAGGAATTCATGGCATGTTTTACTAGATGCAACCGGGCTGGTTGCCGGAAAGGACAGGTTGAACCTAACACTTCACCGTCCTGACTTTGTTTTGTGCAGTCCTGACAATACAGAGGCCAATCCTTCTAACATCACTTGCCTTCTTGTTAGGAAGAAATCCTTTGACTCTACAATAACTGTTGCTTAGGCTAATAAGGAAGAAGAGGTACATGACACTGAACCTTGAAGTTTTAAACACGAATTTGGAATCACTTACCTTTACAACTGACATCTTTCCATGGAATTCTTTTTTACCTTCAGATGTGACTTGGATCTGTTTACCATTATCACTCTGTTTATTGTGCTGAATTTCCTGCCTGATCCCTGTAAATTGGGATCCTATTGTTTCCCACGTTTCCGAACAAGGATAAGCAAACATATAGAGGGCAATTTGATACTGGGCAGGAACTGGATGTCCTTTCAACTGAGTCTCTACAAATGTGAATGTTGGACTTCATAAAAGCAAATTTCTGCTTGAGTGGTTGCTTACCGAAATAGGCATTCCAAGAAATGGAATTCCGGCCTTATTTCTACTGTTTGAGCTCCAGCGGCGTTAAATTTCATCATAAACTGAACAGTGTCTATCCCGCAATCAGCTGAGACTAGCCTAAAATTGTGCACTCAAGCTGAGACTGCTAGGCTATGATTAGACAATGGACACAGGAAGGACAAAGAAATGAAGCGAACTGTCTAGCCTCTCACTCCCTTTTTTCGGAAAGTAAGTGGGACTTGTTCTGCTCTCCCTCTCTCTTTCTGTGTTGCAAGGAAATTTCAAGACTTCTTCAGTACATTTCTTTTTCTTTTGCAATCTAAATCATCAGGATTCAGAACTTCTTTGTAAGCCCCGAGCAACATATTGCAACTTGGATGAAGTAATCTTGGTTCCCACGTCTTACCATTTCGTTTTAGATCATGCAATATAAACCATGCAGTTTCGATTTAGGATAACGCAGTATATTCATTTTCCCTGTGCGAGTTGTATAAGATTTGAATAGAACACAGGACTATGATGGTAATACCAAAACCAGTGAAATATATTGATAGCAGAATATAGTTATTCCACAAAAAGCATAAGAAAGGGTAACTAATTAAGAGAAAATCCTGCCATACCTTAATGTTAGGCGTGGATTCCTACATTACATACAAAAAAAAAAAAAAAAAACCTGCTGCTGAAGAAGGATTAGTACTTAGTTCTACCATCACCTTCAACTATGACATCTTTAAATGCCCCGCCACTTGGGATCATTGGCAGTACATGCTCTTGATGAGGCACAATTACATCCAACAGGTATGGTCCTGGAGTGTCCAACATTTTCTGAATAGCTGCTCTCACATCTTTCTTCTTTGTGACACGGGCAGCAGGTATTCTGCAAGCCTCTGCAAACTTTAACATATTAGGAAAGACTTCAGACTCTCTCGAAGGGTCACCCAGGTATGTGTGAGCACGGTTAGCCTTATAGAACCTGTCCTCCCACTGGACCACCATACCCAAATGTTGATTGTTTAGAAGCAATATTTTAACGGGGAGATTCTCCACTCTAATTGTTGCCAACTCCTGGACATTCATGATGAAACTTCCATCACCATCAATGTCCACAACAACTGCATCTGGCTTTGCAACGGCAGCTCCAACAGCAGCAGGTAAGCCAAAACCCATGGCTCCAAGTCCTCCTGATGTCAGCCACTGTCGTGGCCTCTTATACTTGTAAAATTGAGCGGCCCACATCTGATGCTGCCCAACCCCAGTGCTTATAATTGCATTACCATCCGTTAACTCATCAAGAACCTGAATGGCATATTGGGGACTGATTTCTTCCCCAAAGCTCTTGTAACTCAATGGGAACTTTGCCTTCTGCTCATCCAACTCTTCTCTCCAAGCACTAAAATCCAACTTTTGCCAATATTCTTTATTTCCCAAAATCTTGTTCATCCCCGAAAGTGCCAACTTCACATCCGCACATACGGACACATGAGGCTGCTTATTTTTTCCAATTTCAGCTGAATCAATATCAATATGAACAATCTTGGCCCTACTAGCGAAAGCCTCAAGCTTCCCCGTCACACGGTCGTCAAACCTGACCCCCAAAGCAAGCAACAAATCACTGTTATCCACAGCATAATTCGCATACACAGTACCATGCATTCCAAGCATTTGCAAAGACAATTCACCTCCAACTGGATATGCTCCAAGTCCCATCAGAGTACTTGCCACCGGAATCCCAGTCAACTCAACAAACCTCCTCAACTGCTCACTCGAGTTCAAGCACCCACCTCCAACATACAACACAGGTTTCTCACTCTCAGAAATCAACCTAACAATCTGCTCGAGAAGACGCACATCCGGACTTTTAGGCAACCTAGATGCATAACCAGCTAATCTAATCCCAGTATTCCAATTAGGAACAGCCAATTGCTGTTGTATATCCTTGGGAACATCTATCAACACCGGTCCAGGCCGTCCCGAGGTAGCCAAAAAGAAGGCTTCACTAACAATCCTAGGGATGTCATCGACATTAAGCACCAGAAAGTTGTGTTTCGTTATAGACCTTGTTACCTCAACAATAGGGGTCTCCTGAAAAGCGTCAGTACCAATCATGCGTCGAGGAACTTGTCCAGTAATAGCAACAATGGGCACGCTATCAAGGATCGCATCAGCAAGGCCACTCACGAGATTGGTCGCTCCGGGGCCTGAAGTCGCAATACAAACGCCTGCATTGCCGGAGGCGCGCGCGTAGCCCTCTGCGGCGAAGATGCCACCTTGTTCGTGGCGGGGAAGAACGTTCCGAATAACGTTGGAGCGCGTCAGAGCCTGGTGGATCTCCATTGAAGCACCACCAGGGTACGCGAACACATTGGTCACGCCTTGTCTCTCGAGGGCTTCCACGAGAATGTCGGCCCCTTTTCTGGGCTCGTCGGGGCCGAAGCTCTGAGGCGGAATTTGGATGGTGGTGGTGGTGGTAGGCACGGCGGTCTGCGCGGCTGCCGGAATGGAACCTTTTGATGGCAGAGAATTGGATATGTGTAGAGAGCGGAAAGGAGTGTGTTTTTCATGAGTAAACGAGAAGGTGGAGCGGGGAGTAAGCAGTGGGGATGTGGCGGTGGTGTACATGGTGCTTTTTGCATTGGTTATGGTTGGGGCTGTGGAGACGGCGGCCGCCATTGTTAAGAAGGTAACAAGAGGGACCAGAACTAAAGTCTGTGACTGTGGTGAACAGAGAGAGAGATATATACAAACATGGGCCAGAGGCACTACTCATATTAGAGGTGAGTTCACGTGACTCATATTTCTTTATTGCTGCAAAGTGCAAACTAAACACATAATAATGTCACGTTTACTAAATTATTCACATCAAGATATGACAAAGAGTTAGATGTGTCTTAAAACGACGTTATTTTATATGAACTCACCTCTAATGCCTTTGCCCTTGTATATATCTCTTTTTTAAAATGACGTCGTAAAAATAAAATTGAAACAGAATAATTAAGGCAGAAGACCTGAACCTTGAGGAAGGTTGAAGTACATGCTAATTTATTTGTTTGATGATGACATTACTTGGTCGATAGTGCTTGGAAAGTGTGATCACTATTTTGATATAGACATAGAGCCAAACTAAGTTCATTTGTAGTGTTCTTATTACCAAGTTTGTGTTTAATCTTTAATAGTCTCCAACTAGTTTTGTCTGTTTCTAGATTGGCACCTATTTATTACTTTGGGACAAAGCTTTGAGTATACAACTTTTTGAGTGTTACATGGAAAACAAGATAATTTTTTTTTGCCTAATCTAATATAATCAAACCTCAAATTTAGCAAAATCTGATTCGGTTCAACTTTAAGTTTAATTGAGTTTAAGCTACCTTAAACTCAAACTTGAAATGCAAGATTTATATTTAATCGGACCTTGAGTTAGATCAAGATCGAAATTAAAGTTTGAGTTAGACTCAACGATGGAGCTATGTGAGGGTTTATGATGCACTGAGCCCCCAATATTTGAAAAAATTAAATATTTTTATTTTTAATATATATAAAGATTAAGTTATTTGAAGCTCATTGATATACTATCCCCTAGATTTAAAAAAATTAAATATTTAAGTTTCTTTATTTTAAATTTCTAACTCCGTAACTGTTTAGACTTGAAGTACGTTGAACCCATGGTAGTATGTCTTGATAAGAAGCTTAGTTTTGCAGAAAAATTGCAGCCACAAAACCTCTCCTCCGTCTCCGACCCAAAAATCACTCGCTATTCACGAGGTTCACGTTTCAGGAACCATGTAACAGTGTTGTAGACCATTCTTCTGTTATGATGTGAAAAGTGTGTATTGAATTGAACTGTAAATCGACAGATTTGATTTAGATAGTTTTGTTTGATTGAATGTTTCTTGAACCAAAAACAAAGGCATGCTACACGATTAAGGTTATAAAGTTGTTGCGTCCACACGTGAATTGTTACTTTGAACTCTTTTCCCATGTCAACAAGTGTTAATGGAGGTGAATAATCGGAATAAAAATATAATAAAAAAAGAATAGAAAGCGAAAAGGAATGTATTATCAGTTCTTTATACCAAACAAGACTTTATTATCATCCCTAAGACTAAAGCATACCACTACTATTGAGTCAAACATGAAACCAAATCCAAGTTATTGGGACACGGAGCCTAATTTACGAGTCTACATTCTCTATCTAACTTTACCTTGTCTAATTAAAAAAACGTCGTTATTGGAGGTTGTGCAAATTAAGTACGTGCACTTGTGTCACGCTATTGACATGAGTGTTATAAGTGTGACATATGAGTCATTTTTATTTTTATCATTTTTATTTTAATTATGTTATTATTAATTAAATAAAAAATTAAATTAGTTTTCTAATTTTAATTATGCTACTATTAATTTCATAAAATTAAAATGATAAAAATTAAAAACAAAATAATTACATTTATTTTGGTTATGTCACGTATGTGACATATATTTTTATTTTTTTAAAATTTTTAAGAAAAAAATTTAAATTTTAAAAATTGATTAATTTATTAAAATTATTTAATTAATTTATAAATTATATAAAAATATTAAATTTAATTTTAAAAATTGATTATATATAAACAACTAATACTAAATAGCTAATTTTACCAAACATCTTTAATAAACAGCTGATGTTATCCACTGATCAAATTAGTTGATATAATTAACTATCAACTAACAGCTAATACAATCAACTGATTGTTATATCAAACACAAACACAGATTTTGTCACAAAAAACATAACATTATGTAAATGAAGAGACACTTTTTCAAAGCTAAGATTAACTAAAGAAATGGTTAGGAGCTCAATAACAAACAAGTTAATAATGAATATAGCATAACTAATCAGAATATTGGATCAAATATAAATAGAATGAATCGAGTTCAAATGTGTTTTAGGTGATTTTCTTCTTGTGGTACCCTATTAAGGATGATAACAAATAGTTGCATCTAAGTAAAAAGTTAAAATTTAAACGTTTAGGCCTTGTTTAGCAATCAGTTGATTGCATTAGTTGATAACTGATTCTATCAGTGGTTAGTTGATAGCTAATTATATTAGCTGATTTGACTAGCAGATAGCATCATCTATTTATTAAAGATGTTTGATAAAATTAACTCTTTATGTATAAAATGACATATAAGAGCATGACTTTTAAAAAAATTTGTAAAGACGTGAGTATCATATCTTAGTTTTTTTAAAATATATTTTTTAAAAATTTAGATTTTAGATATTTATCTTTAAAAAAATAAGTTTATAAATCTAATAAAAATATAGAATATATAATAATAATAAAATTGATCAATTTTTAAATTTAATTTAATATTTTTCTATAATTTTTAAATTTAATTTAATATTTTTCTATAATTTTTAAATTAATTAAATAATTTTAGTAAATTAATCAATTAAAATAAATTGTTGAAATTAAAATAAATTATTCCACATATATAATATATTGTATAATATATTTGCATTTTATAAGCATTCTCTGTAGAAATTTTTTTTATCATAAATATACACGATGTTTAATATTGCATTAATATGCATGCAGTCTAATTTAATAATAATAAAAAATAATCAAAATTTTAAATTTAATTTAATATTTTTATAATTTATAAGTTAATTAAACAATATTAATCAATTTTTAAAAATTATTTTTCTTATAAATTTTATTAAAAAATAAAAATATGTGTCACAAACACGCCTGACACAAATACAAACCTAACTATTTTATTTTTTATCATTTAAATTTTAATATTTTTATAAAACTAATGGTAACATAATTAAAGTTAAAATTTATTATATTTTATTTTTTTAAAGCTTATTGTAGTATAATTAAAATAAAAATAATTAAAAAATAAAAAAGAGTTATGAGTGTGACTTGTGTTATACCTGTGACACTTATGTTACATCCGTGACACTCATATCAGGAACTTGACAGTTAATTAAGTAACTATAAATTGCCTAACATTTAAACAAAAATGACGACATTTTTTAGTTAGACATAATTACAGAGAATAAAGATTTAGCATCCCGTGTGCCAGAATACCAAATCAAGTGCTGACAAGTAATACTAACACAAAGAAAAAGATAGGAAATTGTAAAATGTTAAATTCTAAAAATCAAATAAAAGTAAAGAGTAGAGAGAATTTCACCTCCACGTTAATTCTCTAATATTAATTTTATTTAATAATCTCTTTTTTCTTTAATCATATTCTAACAAATTAATTTTCTGTAACAATCATAAGGAAATAAAGAAGCAGAAAAGAGAACAACGTGAAACTAAAGAGTTTATATTTCAGAAATTGTTGAATGAGGTCAGTCAAACATGTCGCACGTATCAAAAAGGAACAAAAAAGAACTGAATATCCAGGATTTCAATGAATATGATTTCCATCTTGTGTGTTGTGTCCTCAACATTTTCGACAAATCCTGCAATCACACATTGAAAGCAGCTAATTAAGTTGTTCCACAAAGAGTCTCAGTAGTTATTGCATTCTCATACCAACTTGACAGAAAGAAGTGGAACTTGTTAAATTAAATCTCCATTTTATGGTTTTAACTGAAGATCACCAAACGCATGGTAAGCAAGGATCGGATAACTAAACATTAGATCACAAAAGAAATACCTAAGTAGAACCAACGATGATGTTGTTGATGGGGATGAAGATAAGCTTAACAAAGAAACCTACGAATCCCATCACCACAAAACCGATCGCAGTACGGAATGCCACTTTCGTGAACTCTATCATAGAAAAAAGACGAAGAAAGAAATCTATGAATCGAAAGAACAAAAAAAAAAAGACAAGGCGGTTATAAATTATAAACAAATAAACCATCAACCACCTTTGCGATCGGGCTTGTGGCATCGCTTAACGAGGCGGACGCTGTCCTTGGCGAAATCTCTGAGGGGGTCGATGACGGATTCTACGGCGTCCATTTCGATTTCGATTTAGATCTGTTCGTAATGAAACCGCGCCGGCGTGTTGAATACAGAGCAATAGGACGGAGGGTTGAAGTTAGAAGTTAGACTTAGAACAAATCTGAACCAGGACACCAGAGCAGCTGACTATATGACCAAGGTTTGTGACTCAGTGCAACCAATAGAACAATGCCGCGTGGTTACATTGAACATCCACGTCACCAATACTTTGTCCACTTAAGAAATCGATATAACGTGTCAAAGATATTATATAAATAACATTTTGGTCGTTTCCACGCTAAAAGTCTTTAACGGTTTAATTTTTAGTTAAGTTTATTTTAATAATTTTTATTGATAAAAATTATTAAATGATTAATTTATTAACTAATATTTTAATTTTCTATAAATTAATAAGTTTTATTAATTAAAATAAATAAAATAATTTTTATTTAATAATATTTTTTAAATTTAAATTTAAATTCTTTGATGAAGAAAAATAATCTGTTTTATTTATATGTCTTTGAGTGATAAAGGTTTTTTACCAAATAAAAATTGAAGTTAATGTAATTTAATTGAATAAAATCCCATGTTTTTCATTTTTTTCTTTTCTTTTAATTTTACTCACATATGATACATATGCTAAATTCTATATATTATATATAAATATAAAATTTTTAATTATAAATATTATTATTTCAAGTTTTGTATATACTTAATAGTGTTCTCGGTACAAACTTTTATTATAATACTCATAAAGTCACGAAACTTTATTATTCTTATTATATGATGTTTTGATGTACTTATTCTATTTGATACGATGTAAATTATAACATTTTAAATACTTTGCATTATTTTAGTTTTATATTTGTAAGATAATTAAATAATAACATTTTAAATATTTTGCATTATTTTAGTTTTATATTTGTAAGATAATTAAATAATTTTTTGTTTTGATTATGGTTATTATTTATATGTGAAATATGTAACAAATAATATTAATAAAAATAAAGAGATATTTGTTACTTTAAATTTATAGTCTTATAATTTTTGGAGATATGAGTGATGTAAAATTAAAAATTATGCAGTACAATATATTGAAATATTATTTTGTAATTTCAAAAAATTATCTGAAATAGTACTCGGTATTAATCAATACTAATATGGTACCGTACTAGAAATATATTCGATACCGGTATTACTACTGATATAGTATTCATAATATTGGGTTATATTCTGGTTGTGAAACAAAAATTATAAGTAAAACAAACATAATTATAAGTGTAACTGTGAATTGTTATTGCAATTAAAAATGTAAAGGTAATTGACTAAAACTGGAAGATTGCATGGTTCTCTGTATCATGGACATCTTAAATAGTTCACATTTCGGAATTCAATCCTTCCAATAACATCATTCAAACATCAATGTATCGACATTAATGAGCTCAGGATAGATGTTATGATGGAAAATATCTTTCCTCTGTATCAAAGATAGCAACTCCTATCATCTATAAATTTTCTGGGCATTCTACAACTTCGAAGGAAGCTGTAAAGCCACCTGTGTATGGGAAAGAAAATAAACTAAATCCAGTTTTCAGGATTCTCCAAAGATAACTTAGGTTCCTATGATGATTTCCTATACTGTGGACTAACCATCTAATCCAAACCTCACTTTCTCTACTTTCTATACCGCCTCCGTTTATACACCAAAATCACCTTATTCTTTGTTACTTCTGCTGTATCACTTCTTGCAGAAACTTCAACATGGTTTTCCTCGGAGACGTTTTCACAATTTACCAATTCTTCATCCTCCAACTTTTTGCAATCCCCATAATGAGATTCTTCCTCAGCTTTATCAGTAGTCTTTATCGTTTCTTCCACCTCAACTTCTGTTAGTACCTGAAGTAGTTCCATAGGTGTAGATGCTGGATCAAGCTCCCAACAACCCTGTGGAGCATTGTGGCCCTCCTGACCTGTTAGCAAGTATGAGGGGACCATGTGAGAAAACCGAAACATCTCTTCTTTTGGAACTGTTCTGATTCTAGTGGGGTCAGAATGCTTGCGAAACACTGCCTTGTAACCCACAACTTTAAAGAGCGGAACAACAGTTACTCCCCTTTCCTCAACGTAGTCTTCGAGCACTTCCACCATGCTATACTTGTGTATAACTTCTTCTGGGGTAAGCTCATTCCATTTGGGGGACCAATTCTTATAAAGAGCCCAAACGTCTCCCTTCCTGGGATAGATTTTAATCGTCCCTCTAAAACCCTTTGTCCAATTAACTTTGTGAGAAAAAGAGATAAGAGACTTATTGACTTCATGCTTGCCTATCCAGAAGTCCCCAATCGTCTTGTAAAAGCCTGAACTGATCCAGTTTACTGGGGCCAGTTCATGGTTACTTTTGGAGTTAAGCCAACTGATCTGCAATCCGAATGGTTTCATTGACATCACCTGATGAATCAGAGCATAAAAGCGAGGCATCCCATCATCATCATCGTAAACAGCCCAAACCTGGTTTTTTCCAAAAGACATTTCTGTACGATCATGGTCAAAATCATGAAAATCAGAATCTGGAACAGTCATTGATAATGGATTGGCCTCCTCCTCTGTATCGACGGTATCATTATGATTGGCAGAGGAAGACATATTGTTGTTAGCACTGATCTTGACATCTACAAACTCCTGTTTCCTGTTTGCATCAGCTTTCATGTCATCTGAAGGACCCTTCTGCTTTAGTATCTCCTTCTTCATCTCTTTCTGAGAACGACTTGGTATGGAAGCCATCTCTGAAGTCTTCAATAGGGCATCCAAACTGTTCCATTCCTTAAGCTTTGAGTGAATATCCTTCTTTGATCTCGATATCAAAATGTATCGGACTTCTACTTGTGACAACTCTCTTGTGCTAATGCCTCTTTGTCCGACGAAACCACCGTTTTGAAAACCCAATGTACTGAAACCACTCTTTTTTCCTGTTTGATTTGCCTTCTCTTTTGCATGTTTGTCTGTTTTTGGCTCCTCAACATCCCTCTTCTTCTTCTTCACCCCCTCACTGTTAAGCACAGAACTTGAGCCAGGATTTAAGAAACAAGGAGCTGATCTCGTGGCCTTTTTTTTATGAGGCTGAGGTTTTAGTTGAAAGATTTCCCCTCGAAGGGAAGTAGTTGATGCTTCTTCATATTTTCTTTTAAATTTGTCATGTAGAGTAGCGGAAAAAACTGCTGATGGTATGTTTTGAGAACTGACAGTATCGGAAAATGTGCCAGGCTGAGCTGTAGCTCCCATGTTTGTTACAGGCACTGGTTTCTTTTTTTTATCGTCTGAGTTCTGAACCATTGAATTTGGATTAGAGTTTTGTGGCTGCATGAAAGATGCCCCCGAAGCAGATTGGTTGCCGCCATGAATAGGTGGAGGTGGAACCTCAACAGCAAGGAAAGGATGCTGACAGTTGTCGCAGCGGAGGTTGTGGTTCATATACATCCTAAGATACTCAAACTGTAACTTGCAACCATCACAGGTTGTCCAAAAGGTATTTGACTTGGAAAAAGGAGGAGAAGGAACAGGCTTTGGATGCATAGCACCATTTGGGCTACATGTATATGAAGTGTTATTGTTGAAGATCTCAGGGAAACTATTTTGATTATCTGTAGCAGATGATCTCCAATCTGGGAACCTTTGACACATATCCTTCATTTTCTGCTTCTGGTCATAAGCAATTCTTTTTGTTTTATCCGCCAACAAACTCCACACAGCAGATAAAATCTTAAAAGCCCCTTCAGCACCTACTGATTTATTTTTATCAGGATGAAGAAGGAGAGACAATTTCCTGTATTGTTGTTTGATTGTGCTATCATCAGAAAAGGGATCAACACCAAGTACTTTGTAACAATCTACATCCCCAGTTGATGTTTTCTCAGCAGAGATAAACACATCAAGAGTTGCAAGAAATTGATCGATACCATCAAGATCAGGGTCCAAGTTTTGTGCCTTCAAAGCAAAGCTTTTTGCACCAACAATGTCCTTATCAGAAAACTTCTTCTCAGCCATTATTTTGGCCTTTAAGGCCTCTTCTTTATTGTTTTCCATTTTCACTATGACACACTACTGGCAGCCTTTTTGCTTATTAGGAGAACTCAATCCACCAATATCAGTTCAAGGGTCTACAAATTAAAGTTTTATGATGCATCAACAAGAAGCTGCCTTCACTAATGCAAGCCCTGATGAAAGGAAAAAATGAAACCAAAATAAGGAATCTATCTTCTGAAAGAAGGGTTATGAACTCTGAGCAGTTAACCATGATTAATCAAAGACAATCAAATATCGAAAGTTAAGAATTTCAGGAAAAACCCATTTAACAAACAACATTTTTTTGAGAATACCAAACTACTACACCATGGACATTTACCATTTTTATCTATATAAACTGTCAAGTAAGAATACGATAGGCAACTCTTATGATCCACTCATGATTACAAAATCATGAGACAACCGAACGATCAGTGATCCATCACGACAAGAAAAACAAAGAATAATAGAATAACAGAATAAGATAAAAGATCCATCAAGCTGTCCTAATGAAGTGTTTCTTTGAATCATTTAATTTTCAGCAGCCAAATCATAAGTCAATATATTCAGATAAGGAAACTATATCCATAAATAAGAGAAACAAATGCCTCAACTTTGAGTCGGACACTAACGGCTGCGATTGATCGAGGATAGCAACAATAAAAATAGAAACAATATAAATGTTCTTGTCATCTATCAATTAGAAAGTTCTCAGAAACCTATTAAATGATCAAATGAAACAACTAGACAACATTTAAGAAGGTCCGAGCATTCAATAACGAACACCAAAAGAGAATCATAACAGATTTCCACGTGCTACATTGCAGAACGAGTATATAAAAGAGAATTATAACAGATTTCCATGTGTTACATTGCAGAACGAATGTAATGCCATGCACATTTATCACTCACATAGAATTACAGAATCATGAAACAGATACTTGCTACAATGCAGAAAGAATGAAATATGATGCACTTTGATCTTTCAACAGAAAGGACAAAGTAATGGAATAAATCACCCTTGAGCAAGAAGTTAATGATCTCACTGCTGAGCAGTGACAAGCATATACAAGAACAAAAACCAACTTACAGAGCAGATTCAGGAGGAACAATGTGATCAAGTGCCAAGTTCAATCACTCTGTCATTGATATCTTACCAATCTTCTTTTCTCTCTAAGTTCATGATATAAGCTCCAGTCATCATGTACTTCAAACAGAAAATCCCTAAAAACAGACAAACCCTAACTCACAGTTGAACAACAGAAACACCAATCAGAAAACCAAAAAAAAAAAAAAGGAAAAATCTGTAACGGGCTTCAAAAGCGAAGAAATTTATATGTTCTTAAAATGCTAAATCCAGTTCTTTTTCTTTGGGTCCATAATTCCAGTGCTTTTGTATAGTACCCCAAAGGGTTATCTCTTCATCGGTGATCAATGTACAATATGGAGCTAAATTACCAAAAATTGACAAAAAATAGTTCAATAGCAGCTTAAATATATAAGTGATAGCATTAAAAAAAAAATAGCCATGTCTATACAAGAAGATGAAAGTTACCCATTTAAACAGAGCTGCATTGAAGAGACGCCATTGATATATTAGTTTCAGAGATTTTTTTTAATGCCATGGATTCCTGGAAAAGATGGTTTTTCACATTTCCTTGTGTGATGTTTTTTCCCTATATATTTAATGTTTGTCTCGTATTTATAATGACATTTGTAGGCCAAAAATTGACCGTTTAATTTATACGGGAAAGAAGTTAAAAACGAAACCCTGGTTAGTATTTTACTATAGTTAAACAAGTATTATGATAGTTTTTATATATGGAAAATTTTGAAGAAAAATATGGAAAATAAGTTAGTGTTGCCTCAAGGATTTAAATATATAAATATAAATATAGATTTTTGTTATCAAGATAAAAGGGTTGTTGCAGTGCATAAGGCTCTTCGCTTTGCAAAGATCAGAGAAAAAAAGTCATTAATTGTATGCAACTATATCTTTGTATTTTATTACTACGATAATTATATATTTTTGAAAGATGTAAACTTTATTTAATAGCTGTTTTTATTTTATTTTATAATTTTATCACAACGAATAAATCTATTATTGGTTAATATATTTGATATTGCTATTTACCGTATGCTTTTTCTACGGAAGCACAAGTTGGTTATCATTTTAAGGTAAACAAAGTTAATGCTTTAGTAATCCAAGACTCAATTAATTCTAATTTAATTTTTGCAAATTTAAAATCATCAAAAGTCAAGTGATTCTCTCTTAATGACAAAAGTAATAATGTGGTTCTTTTAATATTCATAGATTTGCTAAAATCTTGTGTTGTACATGCATTAATTATTTTCAAATGTAATAACAAATTTTGACTGGAGTAGAGTGTGATTGTATATTTTGAACCACTCATGATACAACAATAATAACAATCCATTGAAAGTCTTGTTGATTATGAAATTTAGGAAGGTTTAGAAGTACGTAATTCTAATTTTAACTAATAGAAATGTCGTTTTCAAATTTTGAATCACTCAAATTAGAATGCATTTGGCTTACCACTGCACCAACCTATGGTGAAATGTTATTTTGCACCTTTTTGGTCATACCATAGTAGCATAATATGGCTGCCTTATTGCTTCCATGGCTTTTATGTTAATACCATAAACATTGGATTTCTCAGGATTTGTTTTTCCAAGATGAGTGCAATTCTGAGTTAGATGCATCAAGAGGACTGATAAGATTACATCCCAGAAATAGGTTGTACAGCTTTAACACCAAAATGGGTAGTTGAAGAAAAGAAAGGAACCATTTAGAGTTGCCTAACATGGTAAGAATAGGATGTTTGCATTTAAGTTAAACCGTAAATTCCACCAGGCAACTACCTAATCTTGTTCTTATAACCTTGTCATTTATTTTTGGGTTCATTTGTGAAATTCCAGGTCATCAGCATGTGGCACTGATATGTTAGGTAACAGCAGCAAGTTCACAAGAATGATTATATCATAGAAGATTTAGTACAGTTAGCTTTGAGTAATGAAGAGAACATATGAAGCTTGAATTGGATAGTAATCATATGAAGTTTGAATAGGATAGTAAGGTAGTAGTAGTCAATGTTACTACAGAAACCAACACCTAAAATTCTAAATAAATTCCCAATGTTCTTTATTCAAGCTTTAATTTGATAGGCCATAATAAATTCATCCGTTGTTGGCTAGTTACTTAGCATTTACCAGGACATTAGCTCCATAATCTCTATGTTTCTGCCTAAAAGAATCTGCAGAAACTTTAGCATCCAGAATGGTTCTTTTGAAAAGTCTGCTCATTCATTAGCATCTCCTGCAGAGTTGCTGAACGTAAAGATAAGCAAATAATAAAAAGATGAAATTCACTTTCTGTGTAACATAAACACTTTTGGTCCAGCAGGTATATTGAACTGGCCAATTCAAGACATACTGAACACAGATACTTCACTGGTTCATGACATGCTGATGGAAGAAATAGTTTTCTGGTCTAAGAATGTGAAACTAAGGCTTAACACGAATTAATTTTCATCCAAAAATAACTCCAATCTATTCAGGAGTTAAAAAATCTTCACGGAAATTTAATGGAAAGACAATTCTTGATTACTAGTTTTTTATGTCATCAAGTAAAAGACCAACAAATAACAATGATTGTTTGACTCTACATCAGGAATCTAGTCCATACTTGTAGTGGTGAGCGTTGTACATGGAGCCATATCAGTAGCTTGTCCTTGTAATTCAAACAATGATCTTTGCATAAAGCTGACTGTATATACTTCCTAGTTAGATATAAAACCATCAAACTCAAGATCATTGCAAGAATGCAAGGACTTGACATGATTTCACAAGTGAGAAATAGCATATGGAACCCATATAAGTACGTGATTTTTCCTTTTGAAGATGCATTGCCAGTAAAAAGTTCTAAATTTAGCTCCAGGAGATTAGTTTCTTTTATTGCATAATAGTCATAAATGCCACTTGCGATGACACCAGAGAATATAAGAGAACCAGCAGGGCTTGCTAGTGCTCCTTAAATTGTACAAGACAGTAAAGCTCTTCAACCTAAATAGCTTTGAGGCTAAGGAAGGCAAAATTGAGCAATAAGCACCATAGTCAAGTCCTATCAGAATGCTGTCAACTTAAGTTTCTCCAGGCCAACCCATAGAATAGTGTAGAAGTCTTATTGCCATGATAACCTGAACCACAACCGTGGCTAACGGTCTTAAGTACTCAAACTTTCTGGATAAAAGGAAAACAGAAAACTTAGGATCATTACTATGTTTGTGGTAACTTAAGAAAAAGGAAAGGCATTGTTATTAGGATGAGGCAAAAAGGTTAAAGTTCGAGCTGATGAGAGCATCAGAGAAGTAGCCACCGCCAACATGCCTAAGAAAATTCCAAATACTGATCATGGTTACAAAGGTGCTTGTATCACTATAGCCTAAAGATTAGCACATCTAGCCCAGATTATACATAACTGTAAAACTAGATCAAGAAGTCAGCACAAGAGAAAACCAAAAGCAGAAAATCCGCCTACTAATATATGCATCAGAGAAAAATTCTCTCATCTTCGCGAGCCTTTTTTATGCTTGACCCTTACCACTTCTTCTGCAGTTGCGTGAAACAGCTTAGCTTGCATGTGAACAATTCTTTTATGGCTTTCCGATGCTGTAAATGATTCCACTTCTGCAGATTTTTCATCCTTAACTTCACTGAGAATGACTTAACTTTGATTCTGCTCCTGCTCGGATTTACCAACTTCTTGTTTTTCTGGCATAGTAAGAAGGCTCTCCTTTCTTCAAGGCTTGGTTTTGAGAAGAAAACCAATACAGTGGGATTAATACAGGAAGTAATACAAGAATGAACAAGATGACTAATAACAATGTGATCAAATTTTGATTAGAGTCTGTTTGGAAACCTTTGAATTGAATTCATTAACGAATTGGATTCAATTACATTAATGAGATTGAATTGAATTCAATTTACACTATTTGAAATAAACCCAGTAATATTAAAATTGAATTCAATTACACTGTTTGGAACATAATCAAAATAAATTCAATTATTTCATATGACATTTTTACCCTTGACTAAAAAAATCTTATTAAATAATAAACGTTCACACTTATACGTATAGCAAGTTATAAACATCAATTTCATTATAAGTGATATCATAACAAAAGTTCATTATTAAAATGAAAAGAAAAGATTGATTGCAAATGACATTAGGCTAGACCGAGCTATGAAGACAATAGAAAACTATTATAATTTGGAAGCTTAAAACTGTATGAACGAGCAGTAGTTCTTTTTCGTTAACAACTACAAGGCACTATCAATTTTTGAAATTTCACTTAAAATTACATAATATCATAACAAGTTTAACATGTCTTCCTATGATAAGGAGACATGATATTGTTATATCAGAAAATTAAATAGAAAACATTCATACTTGCATAGAGCAAGTTATATCATTCATAAAGTTTCACACTTAAATAGAGCAAGCTATAAAAACTTAACACCAACCCATCTTCCTAGATAACCAATTTAAACGTAGTTCAACTGGACATCCAAAAAACACACCAATAAAGTTAGGATGCTCTACAAGTCAATCAAATGCATTCAACAGAACACGTCCTTCCAATCCTAATTCTTTCATTGCGTCAAATATTTCCTCCTCTTTTCTAACACGAGGGTTTTTAGTTATAATAGCTTGTGCAATTTTTTCATTGCATTGGATATAACTTGTAATTCCGAAGAAATTTTATCTTCCACTCGTGATTTTCTTTTCTTACTCGTGTAGGATGGCT
>JANVCL010000006.1:30963236-30988246 GCA_026546855.1 Erythroxylum incrassatum
ATATTAAGCCGATATCAAAGCAATCTTGGAATGGACTACTGGAAACCTGCAAAGAAAGTTCTTAGATATTTATAAGGCACAAAGGACTATATGCTCACATATAGAAAACCAACCCATCTCAAAGTGATATATAGGTTACTCGGATTCAAACTATGTCGGTTGTGTAGACTCACGGAAATCTACACTCAGTTATATGTTCCTATTAACTGGAGGAGCAATTTCGTGGAAAAGTAAAAAGCAGCCCTTCATTGCTACTTCTACTATAGAGGCTAAATTTGTGGCGTGCTTTGGGGCCACTGTTCATGGATTGTGGTTACGAAACTTTATCTTAGGTCTAGGCATTGTCAACAGTATTAATAGACCGTTAAGAATTTATTGTGATAATTCCGCAACCATTTTCTTCTCTAAGAATGACAAGTATTCAAAGGTGCGAAACACATAGATTTGAAGTATTTGTCTGTGAAAGAAGTGCAAAAATATAAAGTGCCAATTGAGCATATTGGTATCGATCTCATGATAACGAATCCGTTAACTAAAGGCTTACTGCCCAAAACATTTATTAGTCATGTTAAACGGATGGGCCTTATAGATAAGTCCTTGTTAGCATAGAATTCTGACATGTATATATACATATATGTGTTTTGCTCAAATTATTATGACACTTGTGAATTCAATTACAGTCATATGTTTTGTTCACTTACTTGTTATCCATATTATGTTGTATACAATAATTATTTTTTTATGATATAACAATTATAGACTTACCCACTTAAAGTTTTATGAATTGAGTTGATTATGTGATATATGAAAGGAATCGTGTTGTATAACTTGTGACTGTCATAATCCCATCATCTTAATTCAATTAAGGATGCCTTGATCGATTCCATGTATTGTGTACACTTAAAGTTTTATTGTTGAATCACCAAGTCGTAACATGGGCCAAATGGGAGATTGTTTAAATATTTAATGGCCCATGTGACTTATAGATTTGAGTCCCATGAAAAGAACCCAAGATAATGGTTATTGGGTATTATATAATGGATCTCAAATAGGTGAAAGACCATTTATCTCTCTCTTTTAAATACCAAACAACATGTTGGTTGGTTGGTTATATATAAGTTTTAGAAACTTATCAAAGTGTTATAAAAAACCAATTGAAGAAACACATCGAAGAAGAATAGAAGAAGAGAGGGAATAAATCTCCTTACAAAACTATTATAGATTCAAGCATGACAAAATGAATCAATCCATAAATTGTATTACAACAACTGCATATTAGAATTGCATTAACATTCATCTTATGGATAAAAAAACTTTCTATATCTCATAGTGAAGTTCTAAATGGAAATCAAAAGATATGATGACAGAATTTGGTATTAATACGCATTTGTATATAGTTATTAAAAATGAAAGAGCATCTCTTGGCTCAAAACATGCATATTACTACTTTTAGTGTATGAAGTATTCACCATTGCTCCATCATCCCTTTAAGACAGTCAAAACCCAGAGCATTATAATCAGGCTAGTGGGAAAAAATTCCCAGTAAATTCTCCGAATCCAACTATGAAAGACTATGTCTTTTTCATTATACATCATGAAAATCAATAAAATGGAGAAAGGAACTCAAATTAGGCGGTGACAATCAGGAGGAGGAGACAATTGAATGCAAACTAGTTTTCAAACTTCCATTGAAACTTCATCAAGATCAAGTTAAACTAGGAAAGAAGCTTTTATGTAGAGAAGGAAAACAAAGACTAGAGGTTGAAATCACCACCAGAGTGGCGAGGAAGGCAATTTTTGAGTGACCACAAGCCAAACCAAGCCATACCCAACACACCCAAATTGGAAGGACCTCGTATAAGCCAACAACCACAAATCCAACATTATTACCCAAATCCTTGGCCACACTAAGCAAAGCCACTTGCCTCCGACTCTAACTCATGACACTCTTTATCCCCGACGATATGCTCCCAAAAAAGTAACCAATCCTTGCTCAATACATAACCCACATGGAACCCAGGAACACAGGCCATCTGTCGTTATAATTAGGCATTTTATAAAAGGGAAGGGAACTGATCACCGAAGGGGGCAGTAGGAATGAAGGAGGCGGGAAGCTACCACTTCTAGAATGTCCTGAATTTTTTATGCACTCGCTGAACCATCCTTCTCGTCAATGAGAGATCTTGAGGGTATCAACTAGAAAGGATTTATTTTGGAATTGCATTTTCTGATTGAAAGGTGAAAAGGGTCTTTTCTTTATAATTCATTTGCTTGCTCTCTCATCAATACAATAGGCAAGTAGTCAAAACCTGATGGCTTCTCTACTTGTGTCACTACTCACTGTCGCTCGAACAAACTTGAAATTCTAAGACCAACGATCATGTTGTTAACTATTTCTTAAATTTTCAGCAGTAAAAAAAACAAAAAAACAGTAACTTGCATATGGTCCATGTTTATAAAATTATATTGAAAACTAGACTAGTTATATTTTCACTCGACTTTTATTCTTATATCTCATTCAATTACTAAATTTTACATTAATAGTATTTACGAGATAGTTAATTTCCAAAAGCTATTGAAATTATCTGATATGGTATAAATGAAAATACCAAATTAATATTAAAATTACAATTTCGGAAACAACCTCTTTATTAGTTAGGAGTAAGACTGCGTATTATAGACCTTTCTAAATCTCGCATATTAGTAAGATTTTTACTAAGTTATTGTTAAGAAAACTACGCTATAAGATTATAATTGTTTTGCTCCTCACTTAATTTTTTTGTTATGAGCAGTTAAAAAAGAACTCAATTTGTGAGAATATGTTTTAATCAAAATTAAAATATAATATCTTATTTTGGTAATTTGGTTTCATATAATTGACTTCATGTTCTTAAATGGTTACACTCTTATAACTGTTTCGAAATTCTCATTTGACTTTTCAATATAACCTGTAAACTATATCGAGGATATATTTCTTTCGAAACAAAACAATTAGAATTAGGTTTGATCAACTAGAATGTGTGTTATCCACATAAAGGATCTCCCAATTGAGAAGAACCATCAACTTGAAACGAAAAGAAGAGTCTATCTATTTTATTTTGGTTATTTAGTTAAAACAATGATTCGTGATTGGAGCATATATCAACAACCATTATTTCATTGAATATAGTAAACTTATTTTTTCCCTTGGTTTTTTGCACTTATATTTCAACCATATATAATTTGGTGATTGCATTTAAGGCATTTTAAATTTAATCTATTGAATAAAGAAGGTCAAATTGTGCCATCAATAATTTATAATCAGTTATTTTATAACTTATATAGTAGATTATTATTATTTAATTATATAGACCCCATTTCATTCATTTTCTTCTCTTTGTTTTATAAGGAAAATGTTTGAATCGTTAAACACATTTTAGTAAACTTTACATACAAAAGCATGACCTTTTGCCTTAGTAACTTGAAGCATATGCTTCTTTTCTACATTATCTACTATTATTAAGAAATCTGGAAACTTGTTGATCGGTTGATTCATGAAGCTATTACGAGACTCTTAAATTTGGCTTACATATGCTGAAAATGAAGGTGGTTGTTGGTTGTGAGAATCTTCATCATTTTATTATGATATTTTTAGACTCTTAATTGCTATCTTTTTAGTATTTACTGATATGCTTAATTGTTTTATAATCATTAGACCTTTAATGATAAAACATTATTTTCTTCTTGTTCTTCTTATATTTTCCCTTTGTTTTTAAAACTTAATAATCAGTATTAGAGCTTTATTTTATTAAGAGATACGTAAGATTGAGTGAACCAAAACACAATTCCCTAATCACTTATCACCTATTTCACTCAAACATAATATTCCAATTTTTGATAGAATAAATTGTTAAATGTGAGATGAAAGAATGAAAGTCTATCTTGATATTAATAATTTGTAGGAAGCCTGGAGTTTATGGATACAATGACACCAACAATAATAACGCTCAAGTTTTCAACCTCGTCCTTACTATAAAATGAAACAATTATACATCGAAACAGTGTTGGCGAAGGCCATATATAAAAAGATGTCATAAGTGCAATATGTTAGGGTATATGGAGAAGATATGCAAGTCTCAACATCAACAAATATAAGCTGAAATTGCTATTGATCAACTTAAAAAACAAATGTTTTTTTTAATGTTATCATACTTATAATTTGTATGACTTATGATGTAGACCCCTTCAAAAAGCTTGGTAAAATTGCTAGTTCTAAAGTTAGAATTGGGAATGAAGAATATATATTAGAATTGGAAATGAAGAATATATACACTAAATGGCAAAGGAATAATAGTAACTAAAGGCCTAACAAGTTTCAAACTAATCTTTGATGTTTCATATATTCTTAAAATTGATCAAAACCTTTCAAGTGTTTGTCAGCTGTCGAAATTTTTTTATAAGATATTGTTTAAGAACAAAAGTTGTATGAATATAGATGCAGAAAGCAAGGAAATATTTAAAATTCAAGTAAAAGCCAAAAAGGTATAATGTTTTGATATATACTTAAACAAAAGCTTTGCCTTAAATCTATTGAGAGAGAAGCACACTATAATGCACAAAGAAGATAGAAGTATAATTCTTTGGCATAAGGGATTGAGTAACTTTCATCATATTGCTATACTTTTCATGAAGAAGAACAATATTATGGAAGGGTTACCTAAATTAGAAGAGGAGCTTTCTACATGGATGCTTGTTAATATAGGAAGCAAACAAAGGTTCTTTTCTCACGTAACAAGGCCTAAACGGTTACATTGAAGCTGTAACTAGTATATGTAGATGTGGGATGAACAAAAAAAACTATATTAAATGAAAGTAGGTATTATATTGCTTTCATCGATGATATAATAAGAATGTGTTGGATTTATTGTATAAAACTTAAATATGAGG
Source organism: Erythroxylum incrassatum (assembly GCA_026546855.1). Taxonomy (NCBI): domain Eukaryota; kingdom Viridiplantae; phylum Streptophyta; class Magnoliopsida; order Malpighiales; family Erythroxylaceae; genus Erythroxylum; species Erythroxylum incrassatum. The sequence goes on from JANVCL010000006.1 coordinate 30,968,163, forward strand.
TTGCTGACATTTTTGGAAGTTTAAAGTTTAAATGGGAACTCAAAGTAGATTCAAAATGCAAATGATCAATTATAATAATAGAACCTAATATACCTCTAAAAGATTTACAAGATTTGTGAACATGCATATGTTGATACCTTGAGTGACATTTACTCCATTTGGACCAAGGATGAAAAGGCCAAGTTGTTAATATTTCCATAAGCCAACCAGATTGTTTAGAAAATTTGAGACACAAGAATCAATTGAAAAGTTCAAGATTCAAGAAGTCCAGACAGCTGATACATAATTAACTTGTGCTTTAAATCTAATAGTGCATGGAGGCAGTTAGCCAGGAAGTGGCTACGATTGGAAGTAGGTTGAAAGTTGAGTGGTTATATAAGAATTGTTGGAGGTGGTTGAATTTGAGAGAGTTATATAAACACAATAGCATTACAACAAGGGATGCACAAAAAAATCAGACAATCAGACTACTCAAAGACGATGAAAAACAAAAATAAGACCCTATCATCATTTTAAGTTTTCTTTATACATTGTACTCATCTTTTAACTTAATCAAATTATCTTTTAACTTAAATTTTATTCTAACACTCTTTAACATTTTGGTAACCTAGAATTCTATTTGCTAAGTTTTTCAAAGCCCACCTATATCGTTGATAAGAGGTCGGATGAAATATCGGGAGAATCTCTCCTTAGCACGCTAAAATTCTTGGTTGATTATAAAAGCAATTAATAATTTGGTATGTCCAGTGGGATAATGATGCCTCATATGAGAAATAGAAAAGAAATCATTATGCCTCTAACACTGGAGGAAGAGATCCCTACTATAATAGGAAATGAAGGCTTTTGTGTCCCAAATGATTGAAAATCTTGAGAAGGTATCATCACATTCAACTAAGTCTTTAACTTACAAGAATTCAAAATCGCAACAACTATCAACAAGAAATGACGTTGTTTATGATATTTCATAGTTGAAGTCCAATTTGGCCTCTACGACTGAAGCAATCAAAATACTGATAGAGAAGATGGAAAATCTTTTTGTCGCTTTGGTATAGGTAGCTGAGTAAAATTCTCTTTCTCTATGAAGACATATTTTCAAAGGGAAGCTTACACTAAATGCGATGGAAGTTGGTGAGAGTAATTGTCATTTAGCTTCTTCCTTTGTAGAAGAAAGGACGTGCTCCTTTTTATAAAAGAGAGGATATTTTTGTTGCATTTATGCTCATTAATTCTGTAAATAACGACAAGTTGTCAGGCCTCAAGCTCCTGAAAGATAAGGATTTGATTTTGAAGTTGAGACTAATGGACAAAATTGTGGTTCAGGGGACAACCTTTTAGTTATAAACCATAATCCTGCTATTGCTTCTCCACAAATGAGACTTCAAGTTGATATGGAAGCTGCTAGAGAATCCGTATAAGAACTGTATGGGTTTGGTTTAAGATGGTCGCCCATAATTCTATAAGTCTTATTCAGAGCATATTTGACTACGAGAAATCTTATTCTTGTGGCTACATAATTCCTGAATTTAATTTATTTTCTAGAGAAGATGGTTAGTCAACTATTGGACACATTGCCATATTCACTATTTAGTGTAATGAATTGGCCAATTATGAAAATTTTAATAATTTCAAGCTTAGGTTATTTACTAATCCATTAACAGGCACGACTTTCTCCTAGAATGCTTTGCTGTTTAGGAAATCTATCCTTCCATAAACTAAAATGGAAAGACTATTTCATACACAATTTTTTCATATAGAACCTAGAGTCAGTATAGCTAAATTCTCTAAAGTTACTCAAACATAAGTTCTAAGGGTAAACTATCTAAATATGAAGAACTTCTTAGAGAAGAAGGACATTTAGAAAAAAGAATTTAATTAGTACTTAATTTTTGGAAACAAGCTCATATGATTCAGTTGTGGTCTAGGTTAATACCTTTAGAACTTATGTTTGCCCTACTCTAGAACAAATTTCGCTTGAAGCTAGAAGGAAGGTACAAGCAGCAACTATTTAGATGCAATACACTTTTGATATCTCCAAAATGAAGCAAATTTATGATTTCTTATTGCAAGAGAAGTTTATTACTTTATCGTCAGAACACAAGATTCCTATAAAAGAAGAGATTCGAGGGAAGGACTACTATAAGTACCACAATACATAGAGTAACCTTACAAATTCATGTTGGGGATTCAATAATATTATTTAAGATTGAATCAATAAGGAAATTCTACTGTTTGCTAAAGCTGATCAAACTAGTTCATAAATGAAAATCAATTTCCACTAATTGCAACTGTTAATGCAACTGTCACAGTAGGGCAAGTCTTTGTTGGCAATTTTCTTCATTATGGATACACATACAAGCTATCAAGTTTTGTTGGTGAGAGATTAGCTCCATTCCAATTTCTGAATTCCTTCATTTCTTCACTAGCTTTTGATTTTGTGAAAAGGTGATGAGATGGAAATTGTTTGGGCTGATTCTTAGCCTAGTTAGAAATGTTGGTGAAAATAACTACACCGTGCTTGTTAATAGGCTGATAAAGGTCCCAATTGCAAAGTAACGTGATGAATAAACTCTCATAAAGAGAAGTTACAATAGTTTTGACTATAAAAGTCAAATTTCAAATATAGCAAATCATAGAGAATTATGAGGTGGTAGAAGAATGTGAGAATTCCAAGCTGACTTTTTAGGAGCAAAAATTCTCAATAAAAGATGAGGGTTGACTTAAAGATTTCGAATTTGCTCCTACAAAGATTGATAACTTCAGAAGTTAGAATTAAGAACCACACGAGGAAAATAAAATTCAACACCATATATTTATTTTGCTCAATCAAACATATACAGGAAAAATTATTGATAGCCTGAGTAAAATTTAACCCATTTAGCTCAAGGATAGAAAGGCCCATTTGTTAAGATTTCTAAAAGTCAACCAAATTGTTTAGGAAATTTGGGAAACAAGAATTAGTTAAGAAGTCTAGGATTTAAGAATTCCATACAGTTGATATATAGTTAACATGTGTTCTAAAAGTAATAGTGTATGGAGGCAGTTAGTTAGAACGTGGTTATGGTTGGAAGTTTAGTGATTACATAAGAATTGTTGGAGGTGGTTGACGTTCGGGGGTTTATATAAACACACTAGCATGTCAACACAGGACACACTAAAAAAACTAGTTAACTAGACTACTCAAATACGCAACGAAAAACAAAAACAAGACACCCTCTTACCATCTCATGTTTTCCTTATACTTAGTACTCATCTTTTACCTTAATGAAATTATCTTTTAACTCAAATTTTATTCCAATACTCTTTAACAGTTTGGTAGCTTAGAAGTATATTCTCTAAGTTTTTCAAAGCCCACTTATATCATCGATAAGAGGCCAAACACAATATTAGGAGAATTCCTCCCTAGCACGCTCGAATTTCAGATTGATTATAAAAGTGATCAATAGCAGGCATTGAACACTAGTTAAGTGCAATTTACTCTCCTTAACAAAATAGTATTATAAAGAGGAAAAATATAATGATTATGGAGATGACTAGGTGCTTGATTCATGAAAATGGTTTGCTACAAAAGTTTTGAGTTGAGGTTATAAATACATCTTTTCTTTTTGCTAAATAGATTGCTAACAAAAGGTTTATGAAAAAAGACCCCATTTGAGGCATGGTTGGCTACGTACCAAGGATATTTAATATAAGAATATTTGGTTGTTTGTATTTCTCTTATATTCCTTAAATTAAGAAAGACAAATTGGAAAATAAAAGGGTAGAACCAAGGATTTTTGTAGGGTACAACTCAGTATCATAATGATCTATATAATCTATTCACCAAAAGCAACAAATTAATTGCTAGTAAGGATGTCTAATTCTTTGCGGTAGAATTGGACCTAGGAAAATAACAAGAAGCTTGAGTTTTAAGAGAAGAATGATGATGTTGATGAAAATCCATTTGGTTAACCATATTATCCTTTTAAATTGGTAGAATTGGACTTAGGAAAATAACAAGAAGCTTGAGTTTTAAGAGAAGAATGATGATGTTGATTTATCAAAAGCGTAATATCACTGTAATAGAGTGTGCAAATATGAAGAATCTCAATATATGAGAAAAAAGATAGTTACAATGAAGAAGGAACTTAAGATGATTAAAAAGAACCAAACCTGAAAGTTTGTGGACAAATCTAAATATAAAAAAGCTATAAGAGTCCTGTAGGTTTATAAGACCAAGTTCAATTATGATGGCTTTGTGAATAAGTACAAGGCAAAACTGATTTTTAAAATATTTGAAGTAGATTTTCCTGAAACTTTTAACCAATTGCCAGTTTAGATACCATAAAAATGTTGTTGAAACTTTATACACCAAATGAATGTCACGTCATCCTTTCTCAATCATCACTTGAAAGAGTTTTGTGGAACAACCTGAAGAATTTATTATTCAAGGACAAAGAGCGAAGGTGTATTTATTAAAAAAGTGTTGCATAGTTTAAAATAGGCACGAAGGGGCTACTATAACAAAATCAATGCACATTTGGTACACTTAAGCTTTAAAAAGAGTCTAAATGAATTTACTTTATATATCATGAAGGTTGATAATGAAATGATTGTGGTATCTTTGTATGTTGATGATACTTGTTACAGGAAGTAGTAAGGAGTTGATTAACAAGTTTCAAGAAAAAATAAAGATCTTGAGAAGATGACATTCTTTTTTGATATATAAGTACAGCAAAAATAAAATATTTATATGCCAACAAAATTATGTAAAGGAAGTCCTCAATAAGTTCAACAAGAAAGAGTGTAAGTTAACAATAATTCTAATGAATCAAAAGCAGAAAATTTACAGAGAAGATAGAACTGAAAAGGTTGATGAAGGGTTATATAAGAGCCAAATAGGTTGGTTGATGCATTTGACTATATACTAGTGAAATTTATTTCCAAGGAGTATAAGGAATTATTAGTTATGTTAAAGGCATAATTGACTGAAACATGGTTCAGGTAGTGATTGTTTAGATGCATCGATGATATGAGTAACACCTTAAGCTATTGTTTTTAGCTTTAGTTCTAGAATTCTTTTTCGTGGTATTTTAAAAATAACGAGGTCATAGTTCAATCCATTGATTATGTTGTTAACTAAGCCCCCTAAATCAGAAAATGACTGATTTGTGTATAGAACAAAAAGAAAGACACAAATTTTTGTGAACAACCAAACTACCAATTGTTAATAATCCAATGTTCCATAGAAAAACAAAACACTTTAAGATAAAGTTTTATTTTTTAAGAAAATAACAAAAGAAAGGAGAAGTAAAGAATTTCTATTGCAAAACAGAGAACCGAGTGATGGCATTCTATTAAAGGCACTTCCTAGATTTAAATATTGAAGGCAAAAACTAGTATGTAGCTCTAGAATCAAAGAGGAGTATTGATTAGCTGACTCATAAATTTGTATCAAACCTGTTCTAATTTGACTAGGTTACTCAGAATTAGTCTAAGCAAATGATCATGTACAAGTTTAGTTGGTGAGATTGAAGGAAAGACAAGAACTTTGCAAGTGACTTGTTAGGCAAATCGAATAAGAGTTCAACAAGACCTTCTATTTCCATATCAAGTTTTCAGTATTCCACCAACAGTAAAGGAAACCTTGTGGCGATGTCCTTTCCTACGAGGTGGGTAACTATGAAGTACAGTTTCCTCGGAACATGCAAGTTCTAGATTTTTGCTGCGTTTGTATATTTCTATTGTATTCTAGGAACATTCAATATCTGCTTGGTGAATCATAATATTAAGTTTTACAGATCTTGTAACGAGGGAAACACAGAGTTCTGACATATTGTATCCTAGACTTAAAGAGTGCACCAACCAAATTTGTAATGTCAAATTGATGATGAAAGTCCATTTTTCAAGAGTTCTTTCATTGTATAAATGCCCTTTCAACACATGGACATAGACATTCAACCAAAATCAACTTTGGCGCAAGCGCATAAAAGTAAAAGCAGGTGTATCAAATAATTTTGGTGCTTATCTAAAAGGACATCTGTACACATCTCCACATTTTCTCTTACAAGTTTAACAAAAAATGACTCTCAGAATTGCAGAAACAAACATGACAGAATACAGCAATGAGGTTTTTAATCACCAAGCATAAGCATCGTCTCCTCAACAGCAGTCTTGTTTTGTTTTTGTTTTTTTCTGAAGTGTTCTACTTTCTAAATTTCTAACTGGTATTAGCCAACTTTGTTTATTGAGTCCTCTCCTTACTCCTCCAGAGCAATGGCATTTACAAGGAGGTTCTCGTAATGTTAGAAATTTTTTTCAGCATAACTGGTGCATAGCATTAATCTCTCTATCATAATTTCCAAAAACAAATATTTTTCACAATAAAGAAATTCAAATCAGGCATCTCTTTTGCGCATGTGCAGGAGGTCTCTATTTTAACTTACCTTTCCTTTAGCTATGTTTTCAACTATATCTGAGCACTGGAATTTGGTATCATAAGGAGGAAGCATAGGATACTATAGTGATTATAACTTCGTAAGTCAGTGCGGGTAAAAATCTGCAAATGTTGGATTGAAATGTTCTTCTATTAGATAATTTAGAATCCTGAATATCATATGAATAACAAAATTCTGGAGCTTACACATGCCAATCAAACCAAAGGAATCATCATTCTTTTGTCACTCATGAATGTATCTCTTTATGTGGTCACTTGGTAGGAACCAATCATTGCAAAGTGAATGTTAGATAACAAACAAGTATCCACACTTGAAGATAACAGAATAGTTGAGAGTATAGTATACTCATAAATATGGGTTCGAAATATTGCAAATTTAGAGAACTTCAAAGGCAATTACATTGCAACTAAAAGTAGAAAATGCGAATGAACTTGGAATGTTGAGAAAAAGAATTGGAACGATCATCTCTTTTAATGACTAAAATCTAGTCCATGGAATCAAAACTAGGAGCATACCAGCCTACTTCGTCAATGATTTTCTTCATTCTTTCCTCTTGCCCCTTTGAATCTCCCAGAGCTGTTGTGAAAGGGTACACAAATGTTACTTTTGTGGCCATTGATCTATAAGCAACCACATCTCCTCTCACTAAAAACTCAAGCACATCTCTTCCAAACCCTCCATCCACCTCAGCTTGCAAGTATTGGCCTAAGTTGAAACCAATATCAATAATGTTATTATATGATAAACATGCGTGATTAAGCAGTGTAAGTACTTGTGGTCACTCAAAAACTGCTGCATAATACCATATGGGGTATCTTCAATGACTTGAATACTGGCATTTTTCTGGGTTTTCAGGATTGCATCCTTCAATTTCTGCATAGAATTGAAAATCAGATAAGTTCATAAGATACTAGAAAAACAAAGTTTAACCTCAGTGCAGCTAAAAATGTCTACTTTTCTTTTACCTGGACAGCATTCTCCACGGAGTCCTCAGGAATACTAAGAGGGAACGCGAATGATGAAGATTTTGGATTTGTAGACACACAACCTGGATTGGTTGATGGACAAGGCCTAATTTTGCTGCGATGACAGGACATGACACATTCAGAACAAAAATCAGGTCAAGCATATATTTTTGGTTCTATAAAGAAAAGAATAAACTACCCATCATGCAGAAATAGGAATAAGAGCATACCCAATAAAGAAAAGAAGAAACTACCCATCATGCAGAAATAGGAATAAGAGCATACCCATTTTCTAGTCCTATCTCCAAGTTCTTGGATTGAGAGAACGGAGTAGTAGGAGAAAGCAGGGGCGAGTTGGAATTGGGAGAAGGAATGGCTAAAGAGGGCAAAGAAGAGGTTAAAGTGAAAGTGAGTGCTAAAGAAAGGAAATTGGTGAGGAGGAGGGGCTTAGAGGAATGAATTTGTAAGCTAAATCTTGTTTCTTGCAATTGGTGGCGAGAAGAGGAAGTTGGGCTGGGATTTTGGGAGGTTGAAGGTTGCCGTAGAAGCACGGACAGAGGACCTGTTGCACTCATCTTTCTTTTAACTTCGCTTCATCTCTTCTGTCGAGTGAGTCCATTATTTCAACCTTTGTACAGTACAAGTAAAAGTCTTATCGACAGACTACTAAACACAAGTACCAGCCAGGTTATACTTATCTCTCAACTAATTAAAGTTCGGTTCTTTCGTTTCGTAAAAATTGAGGAAAGTTTACAAAAATCAAACAATTTAAATATTTTTTATGGCACTTGTTAAAAGCTTTGAAATCCTACTTTGGTCTAATTATATCTTTAGCGGCAAAGAAACTGAAGGGCGAAGAGCAGTAATTTTCTTGCCAAATTTCCAATGGAAGACACCTCCATGAGTGAAGTAGCACTTCCCAGAACGACCCAAGAGCTAGCAATGGAAGGCCAGAAGCATCTAGAAGAAACAATTCAAGCCGCGTTTCAGATTCTCTCTTCCATGAACGACGAGCTTTGCAATCCTTCTCTATGGTCCACTACCACGACCACGACCACCACAACTTCTTCTTCCAGTAACGCTGATGCTGTGTCGGACTCTGCGCACCACCTGGATGGTGGTGCCACCGCTGCCGTCGGTGGTGGTACCGGCAATGGCGCTCTCGATGAAGCAAGGTTTCGGTACAAGAACTCCGTCGCCGCGCTTCGTGAGGTTCTGTCCGCCATTCCCAATTCTCAGAAGGTGAAGATTTTTAAAACCCTAGTTGATTTTGGTGTTTTATTGGAGAATTTGGGTGCTTTTATCTGGTGTTATGATTTTGAGATCAGAATTTGAAACCTCTCTTTTTGTTTGTGGTTGACTTTAGAATTGTTCAAGATTTCAGTATAGTTCCATGTGAAACGGAATCTGTAGACTGAATTGAATGGAAAGTGAAAATATTTATCTTCTAGATGAGTTACTGCCGCTCTAGGCTTACACTGAAGTTGGTTTCTTGTCTAATCAGAAGCTCTTTTGGGACTAACATTGCTCCAAACTTGAAGATAGCGAGGACCCTTGTGATGTTTGAATGGGTCAATTTGAAGTTCTAATGTAATTGGAATAATAATGTTTGTCTGCATAAGAATATTAAACGCAAAAAGATATACTTTCCAAAATTGGATGGTTTTGTCTTCAACTTTAAGCAGAAATGTGTTAGTTTTAGCTCGTGTGATGACTTCATCTTCAATTAGGCGAAAGAATTTGAGATTGGATCACCTGCGGATCAAGCTGAGGTTGAGAAGTTGGAAGAGAGAGCTGCCAGTCTAAGAAAGGTATTTTGCAGGGACTTTGAATTTAGGTTTCTAAATTGCACTCTTCTTGTGAATTTATATCTTCTAGTTTGGTGGTTTGACACACTGGAGCTAGTCTTTTTTCCCTATGGTTTGTTTCTCAATGTGATTTGTGAAGGTTCTTATTCGCCTCCTTGTTTTAGATCTACTTCTTCTCAGTTTGTGTTTGGTAATGTAGGAACTTGCAAAGAAGAACACATATCTTAAGCTTCTCATAGATCAATTGCGCGGTCTTATTACCGACATATCTACATGGCAAAGCCCTTGTTCAATCTAAAGTCGTATGGTTTGTTTCTCAATCATTGTGATTTTCGAAGGTTGTAGTTCACCTTTCATCCTCGTTTTAGATTGATTTCTTCTTAATTTGTGCTTTGTAATGTAGGAATTTGCAAAGAAGAACAAATATCTCAAGCTTCTCATCGATCAATTGCGGGATTTTATTACTGACATATTTATGTGACAAAGTACTTGTTTGATTTAAAGTGTAATTGGCTATTGGTCCAATGTGAGAATGGTGTCTCAGAACAGAGGCTTGAGTAGAGAAATTTTCTTCCTAAAGTTGTTCCTCATAAAATCATTTGCCAGTCAAGATGAGAGAAACAAAATTTGAACGAAATTAGTTAGCAAGAGTTGCATGTGCGAAACTCAAAAGATTGTTGTATATTATGATAACTTTATTGTTGCAGAAAACAATTGAAGTGAATTTTGTTTTTCAGATGCATTAATCTTTTGTGAATGTGGTAGCAATAGCATGCTTAGTGTGGTTATAATAAGTGCTTAGTTTCGGATTTTATAGCCTTTTGAGCTGACTTTTAATGGTAATCTAGAGTCGCTAGACTTGTAAATTTACCTGAACTATCAAGTTTTTGAATCATATGGGTTAACAGTGTCTGTTTTGTGACAGTTGAACCTTACTGGTATCTGAATATCGTGAACTGTCTTATCTGGTTAATGTTTTGTTTTCTCAATCTTACAAGAGGGTAAAGCATTACTTCTCATGAGCGTCAACTTAGTACTGCATTTCTGGTCGTGTTCTTCAAGCTCCACTCTTCTGCGCCTTTTTAGCCTCTTAACTAAAGTTTACTAATGTCGCCACTCTCACCAAACGACGAGAGAGGTCGAAGTGTCCAGGATACGCAAAGCACAGAAGTCATGGTGAGCTTCCCGGGAATTGGCTAGGAATGAAGCAAACATCTCGTGTGAAGTTTCTTCTGTCGGTGCCACGAATAGGTGCATGAAATGGATCGACGAGTCCTCTGTTTTGTTCTGGCCAGGAAACTGGATTCCATCAGAAGCAACTGATGCAATGCAACGAAGACCACCCGGGGCTCTTGACAGCAAAGCTACCTCATAATTTTTTGCCATCTTTGTTCGCTGCCCACCGCACAGCACCACAGGACTAGTCATTAACAAAGTTGAACGTGGTCCCATCCAGCTCTAGTCTAAGTTCGTATTACCCATCGCAGACCCATCTAGCTCTAGTCAAGTGTGTTTTCCATCAACCCACTCTAATTTGGTGATGCTGTTACTCCTTACGCCCCCTACTCGTCGAGAGTTTGGTTCAGTTGTCATTAAGAACCAAGTACATGCTTGACTTGACACTCAGATTATAAGCAAATTATGTGATTCAGTTGTATATTTATGTTACCGATTACTATTCAGGAAACCAAGTTCACTATCAGAAAACGATTTCTTCTTTTCTTTTCAATACTCTCATTAACTAGCAACTTAACGTGGCTACATACAAGTTTTGCACGCAAGATAGACGTGATCAGCAATGGATAAACAGTGGAACATCCATAGCTAACTAATTAATGGTGGACTGAAGATCTAGTCGTGAGTGACGACCTCATATCAACAATGGCAGATTCATCAGCTCCAAGCTTGACTGCCTCTTTGCTTGCTCTGAGAAACCTTGCAACGCCACCCCTCACATAATCATGAGCTTCTTTCACATTCATCTTCTTCCCTATCTCGTTGGGGAAGCTGCTCAAGAAGTGGTCACCGTTTAGTACACCTGCCAGTTGAACTACCTCAGTCTGAAACTCAGAGAGGGCTCCATCTTCTTTTGCTTCTGCGTTACTCAAAGGTGCAATATCTGGCAAGGTTTCTGCAAATTAACATAGAAGGAACACTAATCAAAGGGTCCTTAACACAGAAATATGACAATTGAAAATGAACTCGTTTGTGCACGTTGCTTCTGTTTAATGATCAAGCTAGCTTAATCAGATTCCTTTAAGTATTCCTCATAATGGCTTCAAATTAGCCACCAAATCGTATGTGACTGAAGAATAACTATTGTTTCTATTGAAGTGTGAGTTTGTGTCCGGACAAACTTGCAGATTAGTTATTAGTACCTGGACAATCAGTTCTGGGAGAAGCCAGCTTACTGACAACACTTTCAAAGGTTCCAGCCCATGCATCTCGATAAGTCAAGAAGTTGGAAGTGAGGTTGAACATTTTCTTCACTGTAGCAGGAATTGAAGAATGCTCAAACTCTGAGTTCGGAGTAGGTCCATTTGGAGCACTTATCACTGGAAAAGGAAGGAAATTAATATAGGAGAAGGAAGTCAGAAACAAAGTAACTACAAAAGAACACATTTTTCTTTCTAAGATTCAGATGTCTAAACAGATTTGGTATTGACCAAAACCTAATAGACTTTTCAAATGAATCGACCTTAAATCACTCCCAGCAATGAGATTCCATTAAAAAACTTGTCAAGTAAACCAATCGAGAAGTGGAGTTTTGTTGTCTAACAACATGGAATTACGGGGAATAAAGGGTAGTTCAGAACTAGAAAGGTTCCCAAGATCTATGAGATGCCATATCCAATTTCCCATTCTCCTACCAAAACAGAAAAAACAATGATTACCCAATATATCAGGAGCTGACCCTTCCACAGGTTTCACTAACATGGCAATCAACATAATCACCGACAGAGATATCAATCTATAAGATATCCGATAACAGAAAATTACAGCTTACCACTTCCTTTCTCTATCCATGGGGAGACCATGATTGTGGGTACGCGGACTCCTAAACGATCAAACTTGAAGAAATATGGAGCAGGACCGGTGTTCCCATCTGGGTTTGGAACATTAACGTAAGGAGTGTTAACATGATCGTAGAACCCACCATGCTCATCGTAGGTAATGACCAAAAGGGTCTCATTCCATTGAGGACTAGCTCTCAATGTCTCATAGACCTCCTTAACAAGCTTTTGTCCACTTGCAACATCATGAGATGGATGATCATCACTTGCAGGAAACCCTTTTAGATCAAAGTAGTTTGGCTCAATAACAGTAAAGCTTGGCAATTTCCCCTCTCGAGCATCTTTCTTGAACTTCAAATTGTATTGGTGAAACTTAAAGATGTACTTCAATTTCCTCATGTTTCTATAGAACAAAGTTGTAGGCATGTTGTGGAAGTAAACCCCAAAATCTTTATCATTCTCATGAAGTGAATCAAAGATGGTTTTTTGAGGGTACCCTTGAGCCAATTGCTTCGTAACATGGCTAGTTGAGCCATGAGAAGTAGCAGAGTATATAAATAGCCTATTGGGTTGTGTCGGACCAGGGATTGAAGAGAACCACCGATCAAAGACTGCAAACTCTTTTACTAAAGTAGCATAAACAGGTAGAGACTCGGGCCTAAAACCCTTCATTACAGTTTCAGATAGGTTTGGTGACATAGAAAGTGCCTGCTCAACAAAACCAGTCATTGAAGGAACTGAGCTATTGCCAAATACCTGCTGCACAACTGCCTCAAAGGAGTGTCCAGGATCCGGATCCACGTATTTAGCATCGTCCGTGAAACAAATAGATTGTTGGTTCGCGTTCTTGGTCGATACAGCGTTGCATTCTTTTCCTGTAACTCCATTGATTGCTGGGTTCACTGTCTTCTTCATCCATCCAAGCATGTGATCAAAAGATCTGTTTTCCAGCACCAAAACCACAATGGTCTTGATTGGGTTTTGTTGTTGAGCGGTGGAAACACACGACAGGCTAAGAGCCAACAAGAACAACATAAACGAAGATGATCTGGTTTTGGAACCTTTCATGGTCACTTGAAACCAGGATTACTAAACAAGCAACAAAGCTCGCAACTTTTAGTTCAGAATGCGCGGTTTTTGTAATAACTTCTAAAATATCAGTCAGGATTCTTTTTAAGTGACAATAGTGGATTCAGTATAGTAGTTTTGGCAGGCCATAAGAGAAGAAAAGAAGCTTCTGGTTATAGTTTTTTGGGGTGCTTTCAGAAAGAGAAGAAATGATGTTAGTGACGTTTGCGGATTTATTTCCCCAAACTCTTTTAACTGCCTTCTGGTTTTTACCTGTTTCTTACACAGACATGTCTTCCAAATCTATGCTGCGACTGTGCATGTGCCACTGCAAAACGTTCATCAGCATCTTTCAACGTCCTTGTTAACGCAATACATATTCTTCGTGAGGGTGTGCTTGTAACACTGATAGAAATTAAAGAACTAACAGACCAAACGGTCAAAATTGGTCATAACATATTTAAATTACATTAGCGTTTCCAATTCCACGTGCCTGTGGTGTATATTTATTTAATACATGAACAGAAGAGGCGGTGGCGTGTGCCATGGCACGTGGCCAAAGCTTCATCTTCTTCAATTCATACGCAAACGCTCTTGGAATTGCAAAAAGACAATCTTTTGTTGATACATGGCAAAATCCACACCGACCACGACCACAGATCAGTGAGTTGGAAGCCATTTTTAACTTTTACCCAAAAAGCAAACAAGGGTAATCAGTGATAAAAACAGAAAACCCCACATGGCATTTGCTTATCGTCTGCTGTTTTTCAGGGCCCTACTTTTCTTTTCTTTTCTTTTAAATCCGAAAAGTTGCTAATCAATGTAATAAGCACTATTGAAGGAAATGGGGCTTCAGTTTCACTTACCCCTGCACATAAAAGTAGAGAAAAAAGTCGCAAGCAAAAGAATGTTAGCTCAAAATCAAACCAGCGACACGAAATTCATGTGCCAACTTTTTATTTCCATATATCCACAAAACATCGGATATGTATAAGCTTCTGTGACAATGAATACACGGCATTTAGCAGTCACGCAAGAGGAGTATACAAAACCAGCAGAGTGAAAATGGACTTCGTTTTATATATGCGGGTTTAACAGTACGTCAACCATAAGAATTGGCCGGCACCTCAAGCCAGTTCCTTTTTAGTGCCTTCATTCAGGAGAAATTAAGTTGGTAAAAGTGGACATATGCATCAGTTACCAGCTCTCTTCAAGTATGCTAACACACCTAACCCAGCAACTAATGCAGCACCTGCTGCAACGCCACGGTATGCAGCTGCCCATGCATCTGCATGAGCATAATCCAAACTTTCTGAATTGCTGCCTCTTCTACGACCAGGTACCCCTGAATGATCTAGGTGTAACTTCAAACCCTGCAAAAAGTTCTTTGCTAAGTTAAGATTTTGATATTAGTAGATTATTCACACCAAAAATTGGGTGTTCCATTACATTTCAGTAATTAGTTTTCTTTCTATTTTTACCCCAGGTTGGTAAATTGTACGGCATGTACCTAATAAAGGATGGGCTAGTGATTCCCAATAGTTCATGCATCACAAAATCTTACCCCCCTAGGTGGCGTTCTTCTTTTATGAAATGGTCTAACAGATGTTTACTGTTCCAATAAAACGCATCAACAAGGATAACAGGACACTGTACCTTCAAACCAACTGATTTTGCATGTTCTATAGCCATTACCAGATCATCATCTGATGCCAGAACAACTTTGTCGTGGTCTTCATCTTCATACTTCATAGTTTTGACCCCAAATCAGAACATAAATATTTAAAAATCGAAATGCAAAACCCAAGCTGTTAACAAATATAAATACTAACAGACATACCAGAATTTGAGGTAAGTTGTTAGAGTCAATCTCATTTCCTACCCTCTGAAGAATTGCAGTCATAAGATCTGTCAAGCTCCGAGTATCTATTTCATAAGAAATCAGCAACCATGTCACTAATACTTTAAGAAACATAGATTAGATCACAAACTAAGCTCAAGTTTCAAAGTCACTGATCTAAACCAAAAACCCGCTTGTTTATAGGTGTTAAGGTGGCGATGGTGTCAACACTGTCAACATGGGTCATGGGAGTGATTAACATAGAAATACTAATTTGTGAAGAAGTGCACATGCATAACCTCACTCATCCCACATATAGTATGACTCGAGGAGAAACTATATGGTGGTGCCTTGAATAATTCCATCAGAAAGCTACAGTCTCCACACTGCAGCTTTGGAAGGAAGTCGTAGACTGTCCTAATCTTCAGCACTATTGCTTATTTGTTGCATTCAGAAACCCAACTTACTCCCACAGTTAAACACCAAGAGCAATGGTACTTTAATATCTTACCACAAGTAAATCTATGCATTCGTCCTTTTCGATCTTCTATTTTGAAACAAAAAGCAGTTGGCATTGAAGACGGAGGATAGGGATAAGATCTTGCCGTCTCTGCTCCATCTGAGGCCAATTTCAGAGAACCTTCACTGAGAAGATGATTCTGTGTGAGAAAACATAAATAATAGCATAAGGGGTTACATTACAAAGACTAATATCACAGCTGACCTTCGTGAGTCATCATCGTCTTCATGTGGGCTTAAGGTCATGGCGGAATCCCAAAACTTTTGCAACATCAAGCTTGCCGCTTCATTATTTACTCCACCACTGTTCCCAACCTGATTAATGAAAAAACAGAGATAAGAAATGCTTCATTATTTAACACAAGAAAGACATCAGAATCAGAATGTAGCATATATTTTGAAGAAAAATCACATGCAAAGGGCATCTAGGCCATGTAGGTCACGCAACATATTTGTATAGATTACAAAAGTTTTTCAGGTCCATAGATCATGACAATTTCTTTTACGAGTTATACCATATCAGCAAGTTTGTTGCCCAACTCATATCCATCTATGGCTGATTTTGAACTGAATAGAAAAATAACTCCACCATCCAAAAATTGATTTACACAAGGAACGAAAGTATGCACAGGTGTTTGATAAATTGCACCGATTACCCTCAGGGGGTTGATCTTTCACATGACACAACCTAGGATGATTTTCAAAAAATGCAGACCTTGTTGCAAGAGAAAAGAAATTGAGAAGAGATATTGTTAGAACATATACACAGTATTGACTTACTGTGGCAATTGCAGCATGAGTTATATGAATCACATCAACAACAGCAACCACATTCCCTTCTGCAGGCAAGCATCCAAAATAATTAGTTACCGGGATGTTCAACATAATACATTACATCTGCAAGTACAGTACCTCTGTCAAGCACAGGAAGATGAAGAAATTTCCCATCATGCATGGTATGCAAGGCATCAACAATCGGCGTATCAGTTGTTGCACATTCTGGATTAGGAGTCATGACCTAACAGTTTTATCCAAAAGATGCTTACATCAAAAATCATATCAAATCATCATCATCTTGCATACTGCTTGTAACAACACGTAGTACTACATGTTTAAGCAGTTCTCTCGATGTAATCAATCAAATCATGCATTGATGCATCTAGAGAAGAAGGATACCTTCTCTACAGGAGTGGCATCAGGGGAAGTATTTTGTGCTATTACTCGCATCAAGATATCCTTTGAGCTGAAAAATTGAAAATTGTCATCAAAAGACTTGATAATACCGACTGTAAAAGGAAGACTTCCAGCAAACTTAAATAGAGAAAATATGAAAAATTTTAAATTTTTTCTTTATAGATACAAGGCAGCTACAACAGGAAAATACTCACGTAAGAATTCCCTGTGGTTTGTTATCAACTACCACCACTGCACAGCTTGATCGACATTCAAGCATCTTTTTTGCCACATCCAAAACAGTATCAGTTGGTCCAACTGTTACAACCCTGAAAATTCCAACCATGATGTAATAAACTCAGAAGCTTAAAAATCATTTTATCCATATATACATAAAACCAAAGTATAAAAGAATTTAATATAAAAATTTACTATAGGAGCAAAATATTACCTACTTTGAATTCTCCGGAATTATTGTCGATAATGAGGGTCTAAATATTCGCTCCCTAAGTGTCTCAATGAATGTATTGGATCCTGATGTCAACAATGAGAGGGTGAAAATTGAGTCAAAAACCAGAATCATGTAGGAAATTAACATTATAGCCCATCAAAGATTAAAATTTTCTACCAACCAGATGTACCCCAATTTTTTTCAACGCCTTCTACAGCTGCAGCTATGGCCTTTCCCTTTTCAGCTGCTCGTTCCATGCGAGCAATAGCATCGTATAAGCACTTTGCTATGTCAAGTAAGGCAATCACCTCCCCATTTTCCACAACAGGCAAATGCCTAAATTTTCCTGTAGATGGCCATATCAACAGGCATGTTTTGAAGGTAATACATAAACCAGCAAAATAACAGTGCATCTGTTAACAACCTTGCACCATCTTCTGCAGAGCTTCAACAGCAAGAGTATCAGAAAGTACAAACACTGGATTCCTGGTCATAACTTTGGATACAGGTGTTTCCTCCGGATTAAGCTCACGAGCAACAACTCTTGTTGCTATGTCCTAAAATGATAAGAAAATATTGCATGAAATGAGATATAAAGGTAAAGGACAGAACAGTGGGTTTCTGGATTTTGTTTGGGATAGAACATAATCTGCGTAGCATTTAGTCATACCTTGTCTGTCAGGATTCCGCAAAGTAATGCATTTGAATCTGTCAACAGTAAGGCATCAACCCTACGAGCAGCCATCCTACGGCAAGCGTCATAAATGCTTGTGCTGTCAGGAACTGTAAGTGCTTTTGATAAGCGCAATCGCTTTACTGTGCGCTCGCCAGTTAGCCCCCTAGTCCAAATCCATGTGTAAATTCAAAGGTCATTAGAAGCAGGCACCGATATATTATCATTCATGCCTGGCTGCGGAGCTATAATTCCAACGTATCACATGGGAATGGAATCTACCCAAGAAATGTGCAGTTCGCGTAGCTAAAATCATGCTGCCAAAACACCCTTTATTTAACATCTCTGATGCTCATCTCTAATATGAATACATAAATTCCCGTTTACTCAGCATAACATCATCAACATATGACCTTTTGCAAAGCTGAACCAGTTCAATAACGAGATCATAAATTGGAATAGTGATAGCCATTACACACTTTCAACTTCTCCAGATAGTCTTCACATGACTTTGTAATACAAAATACACATCATAAATAGATGCACCGAGTACAGAGGACATCACATACTTAAGGTAACATAACAAACCACAGTAAGAAAACAGAGTAACAACCAAATACAACTCAATTATTCTTGAAGTCTAAACCTTCCCCATTAAATTTCTTTTATAGACAGCATAAGAAATAAGTAGCTGGTCACCCTCCAGTCACTTGCATCGAAATTCAAGTAGGCACAAAACAAAAGCTATAAGATACTGGAGTTTAATGATATCTGATAAAAAGAAACTTACATGGGACGAGTAGCAGAAAGAGATTTACGTGCACTATCATGACCTCCTCCATTCTCCTTCTTCCTGATGTACGCCGACGAAGAGTTTAAAGAGAAACTCTTCCTCGAACCACCTTGACCCGTCATTTTCACTTCCTTAATCAACAAAGAATCTACAAATTTCTAGAAATATCAACAAAACAAAAGAAAAGATATCAATTTAACCGATATAAACGATATAGTTCAAAGTCAAATATCCTAAACCCAATGATTCTTACATAATTCTGAAAAGGAAATTCACCAGAGATTCAACTGGGTACCAAATTCCAAAACTCAATAATCACAGCACAAAAATCATTAAAAAAAAAAGATGATTTCCTGAAAATCGAAGCTTGAAGCGACCGGCTGAACTGATTTAAAAATCCTTCTCCCCGGAAGAAGAAACCGCAGGTCGGAGTGCTCTCGGAAAACGTTAATTTTCCGGGTAAATGCACCGACCGGCGAGGAAAAGGAGGGAAGGAAAGAGAAAAGGTGAAGGGATCAGACAGAGGAGAGAGACAGAGAGGAAACGAAACCCTGGAACAGCTTGTGGGAGATGACCAAAATTTTCTCAACGATTGCAGAGGAGCCAATAGGAATCAACCACGTAGACGATTTCTCTCCCATTTTATGGGGAATTTTAAAGCGTTTTATTTTCCACGCATGGTATCTCGTTGGATGACTTAAGATTATGAATTGGATTAGTTATTATTAATTATGATTAAATCCATATATTATTAATTACCTAGCGAGGCTTGCAACAACCGGTCAAATTATTCTTTTGCGAACGTAAGGTTTCGGGTCGGATCTTAGAAATAATTCCCATATAAAATGTAAAGGAAATGATGCTTATAAGTAATGACTCTCACTTTACTCTCACAAAGCGAAGAACCTTGTGTAATTATGTTTTTTGATTAGATCCTATTTAAGGTCCTTAAAATGGAGAAAGAATGAAAGTGTAAGATTTTTAATAGGCAAATCTTAACATTTGGTATCCGTAAAGAGAAAAGGCTTGTGTGTTTCGACCAGCATATCTAAAATTTACAGTTAAATCTTGCTTTGTTTTCTTAATCAAATCATCGAAAGATTTGCATCCTCAAATCATTTTTTTGGTTAATTTTCAACTGCGTATCTTATTTATTTTATTGCAATAATAAAGCATTAACTTTTCATCACATTGCATTTTTTATAATATAATATAATTTCACTAAAATATATTTTATTAATGAATTAATAAGTAATCACTCAAAAATAATAATTATATTTTTCTTAATATAAAAATATATTAACTTATTATTATTTTTTAAAGTAAAAATTTGATTGACTTTTCGA
>JANVCL010000006.1:31031181-31043496 GCA_026546855.1 Erythroxylum incrassatum
AATGCTTGAAGCATTAAATGAAGGTTTGATGTGTCACTATGACACTTGCCCATGGTGATGAGGAAAAAGACAAATAAGGAAAAAGACAAAAAAGTAACATTTAATAAGATGCAACCCTAATGAAATGGATATTTGACCCGTTCAATTCCAATGGCCCCAATTTCAATCCCAAAATCACGTACCCAATATTGTAGTGCCATTGGACAGATATTTTCGATATTGAAAATCAACCGGTTCGTCACTTAGCGATTTTTTCGGTCCGGAAAGTTTTCCTGGAAAAGTCCCGAAAAATTCCAAAAATTCCCTTAAAATATAAAACACATAACAGTCCACTCCAAATAATTTTTCAAGCACGAAATCATATTTTTTTCACAAAAATCCCATTTAAGCACATATACTAGGAAATGTCATGAATGCATGTCCAGTTATTCTCATATGCAAATTTCACTATACACGTGCAATGATATGCATAAATATGGCAACACAATACTAAACACTCTCGCCCCTTTTCAAATTACTATTTTACCCTTCCCATTGGGGGTCAGATGTTACATTTGATTTGTTGATCAAGGTTTCCAGCTTGTTTTTTTAGGTGTTTCAACCTTTAGTTCAAGCGTTTCAGCTTTCTGTTTAAGTGTTTGAACTTATTGTTCAATTGTTTTAACTTTAAAGTTTGCTAAAGAATCCACTTGGTTATGCTATTATTCATCTTCAATGATTTGATTGTCTTCCACTATCGAACTCTCTATGTCATTAAGTACTTGAACATCATCTACATATAGGCTTGAAGATTTCAATTGATCAATTGAAAGAGATATGTCATTAATTTCGCCACCTATAATAACACTTCTTTTGAGGTAGTGCTTGTTAAATTTGAAGAATCAAAATCATCACATGATTTTTTAGCAAAGATTTTTCCTTTGAGCTCTGTGTTGTTGAGCAATACCATTCCCCTCATATTGCATATTACCACATTTTCCATGTTAATCATTAAGTATATGTTGTTGGTTGGTATAATTTTTTCTTGTTGGAAATTTGAATTTTAGGGAATGTATGTCAAAGTTGTCTAGCCTCTCCAAAATTTGTAGAACATGTCTTTTTATAAGCGTTCCTATATGTATGTTGATACTTGGTGCACATTGTGAATGAGGATCATCAATGCCCAACCTTCTTGCAATATGCAGTAGTATTTCATCTTGCTTTAAGTCACTAAATATTCTTCTATATGCCCTTCCATTACGAGTCGCCATTGTGAACTAAAGCTCTGATACAAAATTGATGTAGGACAAATAGAAGAATTATTAACTAATAGCTAAAACTCATAAATTTAGGAATGTGGTTGATATTGGGCTGTTGGAATATTAGGTTTCAAGATTGGATTTAAGCTAAGAATGTAGAATTTTCATATTTTGTATGGTTGGAATTTTAAGGTTTGATTGCTGAAAATTTAGGTTTAGGATTTCAGGTTTAATATAGATAGAATATAGGGTTGAGATGGCTAGAATGTAGGTTTAAGAGGGTTGGAATTCGGGTTAGGGTTGTTGAAATTTAGTGAAGAATGCAAAGAATAGATAGTAGGAAACACTCTTAAGGTCTAAGAATCACTTTTAGGAGAAAGCATCACACCTTATAGTTGAAAACTCAGAGTTGTAGAAAAATTATATATTGTTTTTTATTAATGAAAGGATGAGTACACATATATATAGGGTTTTAAAAATCCTTATTCTAGTAGGAAAAAGATTTCTAATTTAAATCCTATTATAATAGAACTTCTATAAGTCCTATACAATTAGGATAACATGCCTAATAAGAATAACATAATACTATTACTTCTTATCTAACAAGAAATCCTAATACAATAAGGATTTGGATTTTAGCCTTTATCCTTAATGTTAATTCAATTCCCAATCATTGTCCTACCAATTAAAGCTTGTGATTGATTATCCTTTCCTCTTTTATTTCTCTTATAAAATTTAAGTTCTTTTGCATCAATAACATATTGAGAATTAAGAAGATGCTAACATTTACCTATAATACGTGAGATAATCGCTTAAAAGATGATGAGTTCCTTACAGGTGATGAATTTAAGCTTAGCATTATGGCTTAAGTTTGGTCTAACCTGAATTCAATAGTTTAGATCAATTTAATTGGACTTTGGGTTGCTTGGAATTGTTTTGTGTACAAGATATTGCAACAAAGCGATATCATTTTACTTGGATAAAAAACCCCCTCTCCAATCCACTCTAGTGATTGTGATTCACTCGCTCACTCACTGCTTCTCTCACTTTTGCTCTCCTCTACATTCCTTCTCTATCGATTGCTAATTATAGTACTCTTGAGTGTTAACTCACTGTATCAGTGGGCCATTGTTTTGTTGTTTATTCCTCCAATCTTTGCTAGTCGCCTCTACCCTTCAATTAGTCTTCCCTTTGATTGTAAGTTGATGTTCCCCTTTTTTTTTCATTTATCACTATTTTCCTTTAATGCTGATATGTTTTAATTTTGGTTTTAAAGTTTAGTTTGAATTGATTTTGTCTTCTAAATTTCCATTGAGTTATCTTTTTTCTATCTATTAAGCTTGTCCTATTCCCAAAGGTGTCTCTTTGCATTTGTTATACATGGTTTCCCCTTGTGTTATTCTTTTTATGAATTCACCGCTTTGTCCTTTTTGTTGCTTGTAAATATCTTTTTTATTCAATGACACAATAAACTAGTTAGTGAAGAATTATAGAGAGCCAACGATCAGTTGAATGAACCTATATGATTATAGTTTGATTGAGACAACTATCCGCTTCCTTTTGTTGTATTGGAATACCCTTGGGTGACAATCTATATCTCCTTTCTTTTTTCTTTGGTTCTTTTCTAAATTACTAAGGGTGCATGACTTACTGACTATGATGGAACCTGGGTTTCGTTCCTAAATTTGTGGGCTCATGTATGTTAACATTTATAGAAATTTGAAGCTTGAATGAATGTTATGTGTAGCATCCCACTCCCGCAAGACTCGAACCCGATATCGACGGTGATATCCGAGTCTGTGACCCGCGAGGGTGGCATACTAGAGCACTTAATCACAATCCAGTATACCTTTTTTTTACGCTAACGTTGCAGTAGTTTGTTTCCAAAGTGGACCAAAAATTTTAAAAGTCGACCATTGGCTGGTCTGGTCACAACTACATTATGTTTTATGCATTCATGATATGGAATGCAACAATCATACATTTACACAAATCATTCGATCATTTGTTTCCCATGTCATCGGACCTTAGTCCGGCATTCAACTTATAGTTGAGAATGCACAGTGTCATTCATATGCAATTGTGCATATAAAACAATTTAACAATCAATTTAACAATCTCACTATGTACACTTAGTTCATCCAATTCACATTCAAGGAGCACTTCAATAACACAAATCTCAGTACACAATTGTCGGACCTCCAGTCCGGAACCCATATTCAATTACAATCAATAAAACCAATCAATACTCATTTAAACACTCTGTCAAGGTCATTAGAATTGATAATGACCTTGACAGAGTGTTTAAATAATCATAAGAGTAATGCGTTCTTTGTTCTTAAATCTTTCATCATCTTTGCTGAAAATCAATTTAAACACTCTGTCAAGGTCATTAGAATTGATAATGGACAAGATTTTTGCGATTCCACTATTGTAGCTTTTTCTGCCAATAAGGGTATCCTCCACCAAACTACTTGTGTAGAACGACCACAACAAAATGGGGTAGTTGAGAGAAAATACAAAACTCTTCTTGAGACAGCCAGAACATTATTTTTTCAAGCGAAATTTCCTTTGAAGTATTAGGGGGAAGCTATTCTTACAGCCACATATATTATCAATAGAATTTCTTCACAAACATCACATTACAAGACACCTTATGAAATTCTCTATAAAAAAATCCTCTATACAATCAGTTAAGGAAATTTGGATGTTTATGTTTTGCTGCCACATTACAAAGAGGGAGATATGAATTTGATGCAAAAGCTCACCCAAGTGTATTCCATGGGTATCTTTATGGAAAAAAGGCCTATAAAGTCCTTGAACTTCAAACCAATAAAATCTTATCCACTAGACATATCACTTTCCATGAGGCTTTTTTTTCCCTTTTCACCACATTATGTCTCCCACAAACACAACATTTCCTTGTCCTACTACAGAATTTCAGCATAATATCTTCCTACCTTCTCAATCTGATGTTCTTACATTTTTTGACTCTACTATTGACAATTCTCCTTCTCCCATTATTAATTCAGATCATGTCATCCTCCACAACCAACATGCCAATACAAACTTCTGTACAAACCTCCTTCTAACTTGGAAGATTACGTTTGTAACTATGGCATAAGTTCTCACAAAATAACTAAAAACAATACACATTAGTGTCATCTCATCACCTTTAATCAACTACTTATTACCTACCAGGTTCATGTGTCCCATTTCACCACATTGAATGAACCTTCATCATATCAAAATGCTTCACTAGACCCTAACTGGGTATGCGCTATGGAGAAAGAAGTAGAAGCTTTGCAAGCAAACAATACTTAGGAGATTGTCCCTTTTTCATATGACAAGAAAGCTATTGGATGCAAATGGGTGTACAAATTCAAGTTGAAGGCTGATGGTGGTTTGGAAAGATATAAGGCTAGATTAGTAGCTAAAGGATACAACCAGAAAGAAGGGATAGATTTTCAAGATACGTTTTCTCTAATTGTGAAAATGGCAACAATTAAAAGCATCATTGCCTTAGCAACCTTCAAAAGGTGGGATCTTTTTCAATTGGATGTTAACAGTGCATTTTTACACGGGGATCTTCGTAAGGAAGTTTATATGCAAATGCCTGAAAGAGTCTCCAACCCTACTGGAAATGTCTGCAAATTGATTACGTCTTTATATGGACTAAAGCAAGCATCAAGGCACTGGTTTGCTAGGTTAGCTGATTTTTTGAAATTGCAAGGGTATGTGTGGTCTAAGAATGACTATTCCCTGTTTATTAAGAAGGGACCTTCCAACATCACAATTTGTAGCAGTTTGTGTTGATGACATCTTCCTTACCAGTTCAAATACTTCTGAACTCAAATCTTTGAAGAAAAACCTTGACGCAACATTTAGCATCAAAGATTTGGGACAATTTGCCTACTAGAATTACTCTTCCACAAAAGAAATTCACTCAAGAGTTGTTGACAGATGCTGGGTACTCTTATTGCAAAAGTTTGTGCACTCCTCCTTCTCTTAATTGTAAACTATTAGCAGATAATGGAGACTTAATTTCAAATCCAACACTATATAGGCAACTCATTGGGAAGCTTAACTACTTGAGTAATACCCGGCCAAATCTTTGTTTTACAATTTACACCTGAGCCAGTTCATGCAAAATCCTAGAAAGCCCCACTTAAAAGCTCTTTATCACGTGTTGAAGTACATCAAGGGCACTGTTGGTCAAGGGATCTTACTAAAGGATACTGATCAGCTCAAATTGCTGGCATTTTCATATTTAGATTGGGCTTCCTACCCTATTACTACTAGATGTTCAGCTACTAGTTATCTTGTCATGCTTGGTGATTCACCCATTAGTTGGAAGTCAAAGAAACAAAGCACAATATCCAACTCCTCGATAGAATCAGAGTATCGTGCAATGTCTCAAGCAGCTTAAGAGATTACATAGCTGGTCAGACTTCTTGAGGAGCTTAGGATATCAAATTTACAACCTATAGTTCTTTATTGCGACAGTCAATCAGCATTACATATTGCCAAAAATCTCGTCTTTCATGAAAGAACAAAGCACATTGAGATTGACTGTCATTTAGTAGGATAAAGTACTTGAGGGTCTTTTTGAACTGAGCTATTTTCCAACTCAATCACAGCTTGCAGATGTGCTTACAAATATCTTACCTTCTTCTCATCGCTGGAATTTTCTGCGCAAGCTGGGAATGGTTAATTTTCACCATCCTCCAGCTTGCGGGGGGTGTTAAATACTGAAGCTGAAGAATCATCGTACACTGGAATGTACACACATTCAGACAATAAGGAAAATAAAATAGTCAGGCAGTTAGATTTTTCAAAAACTACTACACCTCAGCAAAATCCAGCTCACCGAAACAGAAAGAAAAATTCTGTTATATGTCAGGATTTGTTGTAGTGTTTGTTAGACAATTTGTTGTAAATTTTGTATAAATACTCATAGCCTATAATCATTATGTATTGAATTTTTCATTCTTTTATAAATGAGGAAAGTTCTTTTCTAAAAAATCTCACTCTCCCTCACAAAATCTGACATGTGGCCCCTGTCGTCCCAACCTGAAAACTATAATCCCTCCGTTAACTTTTAGTTTCATCGATTAATAAGAGTTAACAATGGAGGTCCTTGGAGCTGATTGATTAGAGACTGCTACGTTCTCGGTCTCCCCTTAATCGATGTAGGTGCCTGGTACTGGTGAGCGGATATGCAATTATTATGTCTCATAAATTAAAACAAAAATTAAAAGGCCATCATATTCGGGTTATTGTCAAAATGGAAAAGCAATTAGCTTTTACTGGTGGGGTTCAATTGCTTCCCTGACATTATGCTTGGCAGGCTCCCTGAAGACGACTGTAGCTGTAAATTTATTATAGCATAACAAACCATGTCTGGGATCGGAATCGGGATAGAGATTAGGTGCATTGCATTTCCAAATAATCTAAATTCTCTGAGAAGATATCATATAACAATGTCTGCCTGGAGTGTTGAAGGCTAATGGTTAAATTAAAAGTTCTGTTAAGTCTTAAGGTGTAAGGCTAACGATTCTGATGAATACCCTCTTTTAAGATACTTAAAGATTGTTTAGTTATGACGTCAGGATGTGGATTCAAGTTAACTTAGAAGTTAGATCTTCTCTTTTCAGTTTTTACTTTTTACCATATCAGGAGAAGAAAACAAATTAGGTTTTGGTTTTCCTAAAATGTAGGAAGAACGTGGGGTATCTACCCTGATCTAATCAACAAAAATCAAGTTCAAAAATTGAAGAACCCATTAACTTCATCCTTCGTTCAAAAACACCACAGGAATAAAGTCATCATTATAGAACTTTGAGAAAAGAGAGTAACCCCACCATGGAAAGTCCTAGTAAAGAAGAAAAAGTAGCACTAGATGCCCTGCACCATCAGTTCAATGATTTGGTTCAACATTGGGACACCATAAACCAATCAAACCCAAAAACCCTACATAGGTTATCATCAACTGGCTCACGCACGACGATTAAAGAGCTTCAACTCCTTGACAGTTCTCCAAGAAGTTTCATGTCTTTTCTGCAGTACACGCCCTCTCCACCCTCGGAAAGAAACGGAGGAGGATGGAAGGTGAGGAACAATGACTTAGTAGTTGAAGAGATACTCATTGAGCGAAGAGCCGCCGTGAGAAGTGGCAAACTGAAGGGCAGACGGTTGTTTCCGGTAGCGGATGGTGTGAGTGACAATATGTATTCCGGTGGTAGGGAGGAAATAGCATGCAGTGGTTTAAATAGTATTGGTGGAGAGAGTGAGGAGAGGTCTTTGTGGTCTTATGATTATTCTGATGGTGAGAATGAAAACGTAGAGACCAAAAAAGGTTTTAGTCCTGTTTGTCTTCATTGTGCGGCAGCTTCTACTTATTCATCACTGTCATCATCTCCTCCTTCTTCGATTTCTTATGATAAAGTTGTGGTCGAAGAGAAAGAGATGGTGGATGTGGAAACCGTTGAAGAAAAGAGGAGACGTGCTGAGACTGGTCCCTGCGAATCTAGGACTCGAGACAAGGTTTTCATGGCCTGGCTAGGAATCCTTTTAACTATTTTTGCAGTTGGTTTCATCACAGCAAGGACCTTAAGTGGGTATGGCTATGGAGGTGAAGTCATTCCAATTCCAACTTGATTTCTCTTTGTACTTTTCATTTTCAAGATTTATCTGATTAACCATGGAAGTATGTAATCGCATTAGAAGTCAGGTTTTAATGGTGCGTATGCGTTGAAGAAGATGTTTCTCTTCAAGTAAGCATCAAAACTGGAAGTATAAGGATACCAGTATTTCATTATATAGTACTTTAGAAAGGGAATATATGTTTGCATGTGTCTTAGGAATATGTCTTCCAAGTTTCGGAAGCTGTTGCCTGGTGATGCCAACCATAAACGACTAGTAATGCAGGTGGTTGGTGAAAAGTTTACCTCAGGATCAGATAAAATAACGCCGGAGCAATTTGGGTTGGTGTAAATGGTAGAGGTTGCCTCTTATATCGGTCTGAGTCACTGCTTTTAATCTTGTCGAGATAAGAGAATTACCACTGAATTTGTAAATATCACTAATTTATCAATTTTGCATATATATACTATTTTGTGATTTGTATATATACAATTTTGCATAACTTAAAAATCAAAGTATTTATCTTTTATTTTAAATTAATTTAACTTTTAACTTAGGAAGTAGTTTAGTTAAATTAATTTAAATGTATATATATATATATATATATGTAAATGAATTTAAAGAAGATTTTGTGTCATATAAGAATCTTATAAAATCTTAAAATCACATAGTGGAGATCTCTTATTATCAAAGCTCTTTACTATTTGATAATAAGATTTTATATTTCATGGTATAAAACACATAAAAATACCAAAACTTGCCACACTTCCCCACCAAATGGCTCAAATTCGAGTGGTACTAAATTCCCAATGAAGACTCAATCTTTAGTGTCTCTTTACAATTACAAAGCAATTTAAAAACGAGAAGGCTACTCAATTTCATATGCTTTTATCCAAACTGCTTAATTGAATTTGCATTTGGAAGAAAAAAAATTTGAACCTAAGTTTTCGATTTTATCATGTTATATGCTTTTGAAACAACATTGAAAGGTGCAAGGTATACACATTATTTGAATTTTTAAATCCAAATTCATTTCTTTTCTAAAACTGTTCATTAAATTTTATATTTTTCAATAATTACATAAAATTAACATGCAAGCATCAAAGGGCAATTGAGTTTTTCTTAGTGGGTTGGTTGCCCTTGTAAATATGTTCTAGTGCGATCACCTCGTACCGAGTTATGGCTAAAAATTAGCCATTTTTGCATCAAAGGGATGATAGAAATAAGATTTTACGAATCTTAGGTGTATGTGAAAATAAAAGTTCATTGATTTTAGACTTATCTATAAATAATTCTTAAATCATCATCATCATCACACTCAGTCCAAAGTCTTGCACTGAAGCGAAGTTTGGAGAGGTCTAATAATACGCAGTCCTTACATGTAACCCTCATTCATAAATATCTTGTAAAAGGTTGTTTAAGTTATGGTGATTATCATACTTTTCCTTGTATCATCCTTCTTACAGTAATAGAGAAGTTTATCTTTTTATTTATGGACATATGTCACCCAATTGACTAAACTATATAAATTCTTATATTTTACTTTATTTATTTTCTTCTTATATTACTTTCACTTGCACAATAATTGAGATTAGAGTAATTTATATCTTAACAATTAGTATGAGATTCAAGGTTATGTTGTTAGGATGCCTTTCCACAAGTTAGATAATGGGAAACTCAATAGACCGAATGATTTCACTCTATGGACGGTGAAGATAAGGTGGTTCATGTTCAATAGAAATGCACAATAACATTGAAAGAAGAAAAAAGATTGCTAGGGGATTTGATATCATTTGAAAAGAAAGAGATATTAAAGGCACATAGTCCAACACTGTCCAGTTTAGGAGACAAAGTCTTGAAAAAGATGGTTAATGAAACAATCCCTGCTTCATTATAGAAATGACTTAAAAATAAGTATTAGAAGAGATCACTTATGATTGTTTATATTAAAAGCAACATTTAAGGATGTGAGAAAGTACACAAGTGACTGAAAAACAAGATCAAGTCAAGATCTATATCGAAGGCCAAATTGTTTAATGCTTTAAATGCAAAGAAAAGGTCACTTTAGGAGGGACTATTCATAATGGAAGAAGCAAAATTAGAGAAAGGAAATAGATGGAACAAAAAGTATTGTTATGGTTTAGGAGAGTTCTTGTGAAGAAGATAGAAGAGGCAATGGTGTTTTGACGATTAATAATTTTGGTTTTGCAAATTAGTGGGTGAAAGACATAGATACATCTTGTCATATAAGTTTCAATAAGGACTTATTATAAACTTTTAAAGAGTGGAACAATTCAGTCAAATTGGTTAATGGTAAAGATTGTATACTCAAAGAAATAGTTTAGTGTAGATCCAAATGTATGATGAGATTGTTAGAACAGTGAACGCCTAATATGTGCATAAGGTTCATAAGGCTATGTCTTTTATAGGTAATCTTAATAGCTTAATAGTTAATGGTATAAATTTTTTAGTAATGATTGGCATCTTAATTTGGTAAAGGGTACATTAATTGTAATGAAATACAAATTACAACATAATATTTATGTCTTAATAAGAAAGATAGTAATGGAATCGATAGTTGTGTCTCAATCCCCAGGACAGAATGATGACAGTATGGAGTTGTAGCATCATAGATTAGGTCTTTGAAATGAGTAAGGACTTAAGATATTGAGTAAGAAAGGGTTGTTCGATGAAGATGTGACAAAGAAGATGAAGTTCAAAGAGTCTTGTGTTTTTTACAAGCAACGAATGGTCAAATTTGGTTCCAGTAAGCACACTTTCACCGATATTCGTAATTATGTTTACTCTGATATATAAGGTAAAATTTTAGTTCAATCCAATGGAAGACACATTTAATTTATCACATTCATTGATGGTCACTAGAGAAAAGTGTGGTTGTATTTTTTAAAATTAAAGAATGAAGTACCTGAAAAATTCAAGGAATAGAAGACAATAGTTAAAAAACGTACCAGATGGCAAATCAAGACACAATGAGATAATAACTTGAAATTTTTTAATAAGTAATTTGATATATTCTACAAAAGGAAGGTATAATGAGCCATTGTGCTATACATCATATACCATAGTAAAATGGAGTTACAAAATAAATAACTAAATATTCATATAACATGCTCAATGCAAATGATTAAATGGTAGACTTACAAAGCAGTTCTGGATTAAAGTTGTTAATACTAATTTTTATCTAATGAATATATCTCCATTGACTGTAATAGATTTTAAGACTCTTTAAAAGGTTTGGTACTGTACTCCCTCTGATTATTCTGCCATGAGGATATTTGGTTCCCTACTTATTATCATGTTAATGATAGTAAACTAAAGCCTAAGGTAATGAAATGCATAGTTTTAGGGTATACTACTGGAGTTAAAGAGTATAAATTATTGTGTAATAAAAAAAGACATAACTCTGTATTTTATGATTAACAGAGATGTTATTTTTATGAATTTATTATGTTTGGCTAGAAGGAGGGGCTTGGTGATCTTACAAGTAAGAAGGATTAAGGTGTTGATCAAAAAGCAGAGTTTGAAATTAAAACTCCAAGCAAGATATTGGTAAATCAATCTATGAATATGTAGGAGGAACAATTTGCATAAAGTATAGTAGTAAGAAGGATAATAAAAGACATCAAGAAACCTACTGGGTATTTAGCTTATAATGAGAATGGTAAAATTAATCATATATCTTATCCCATAGAAATTACTAAGAATACAGATGGCGATGAACCAAGTATTTATAAAGAGGTAGGTAGTGGATATTTAAAAAAAACATGAAAATGGTTGCTTGTTATGAATGAAAAAATGCAATACTTATATAAAATGATATATAGGAACTTATTCCTTTACCAAATGGTGTAAAGCCAATAGTATGCAATAGAAGAAAGAAGCTATCCTTAAAGTTAAGCCAATTAGGTTCAAGGCACGACTGGTAGCATACATTTTTTTACGAAAAGAGAAAACTGACTATCATGAGGTGTTCTAATTAGTTGCGAAGCATAAGACCATATAAGTTCTTTTAGCCATGGTAAACATATGTGATTTGGAGTTCAAGAAACTTCATGTTTAAATTGTATTTTTTTACATGGGAATCTAAAAGAGCATATTTATATCTCACAATCAAATGGATTCTTAATTTTAAAGGACTATGTAAATTTGCTGAAGAAATCCTTACATGGGTTAAAACAATCATTAATCTAGTTGTACAAGAGGTTTGATGCATTCATGTTATCTCATAATTTTATTACAAATTAGTTTGATAACTATGTTTACTTTAAAAAATTTAAATGGTTTGTGGATCTATGTGTTGATATACTTTGATGATAAGTTAATTGTAGCTAATAATAAGGTTAAAATTAATAGTCTAAAGAGTTTATTGAGCAATAGGTTTTAGGTGAAGGATTTGCATGTAGTCAAAAAA
>JANVCL010000006.1:31046561-31060365 GCA_026546855.1 Erythroxylum incrassatum
TATGATATTAAGATAACTCATATAAAGTGTTATAAATTTATTATTAAAGTAACTCATATAAAGTGTCATTATTTTACTTCATTTTCGTAACATTTTAAAATAGTAACCTTTTATAATGTTTAGTAACACTTAAAAATTGTTATCAATGATAAATTATATGTTATAAAATCTTAAAGTGTTACTTATCAAATTAAAAATCATAACATTTTAAGATATAATGTTACCATAGATAGATATTTTATAACATATTGTCAAAAGTGTTAATGTCTAGTGTTACTGTGTGTCATTTTTGTTGTAGTGTTAAGAATCTAGTATTTAGTTATCTAGGGATTTGATCTGGTTCTACGACTGCTACAAAAATTTGAAGAATCAGAATTATTTTGGGGGCTTCGACAACTCAATCACTGATGTGCATGAGATGTTTCAGTGACAATATCGAAAGGTCATAGCATATTTCTTAGTGAACAACTTTTCATTCTTTTGTTGCTAAGTAACATTGTTAGGGTGTTGTTTTCTTATCTCAAGTGTCTTTGTTTTTGTCCTTATTGTTTAAATAACTTGAGTTGTTTAATTTTTATCTTTATTGTCAAACATTGTTGTTAAAATCCTCTAGTGAAGTTAGCACGAGGTGGTCGTATTATTGGATGTAATTTACTTTCATAGGTTATGAGGACAAGTGATAGTATCATGGGTTGGATGAGTCGATTTTGTAATACTTTGAGTAAAACTATTGTTGTTTTTTTGGTGAAAGTGATTAAACTAGATAAGGGCTGTGCAAATGTAGACAAAATATGTCACTGTGTTACCAAATCCAGGTATTAATTTGTTTATTTCGTGATTAATTTTTTTGTTTTCATTTATACTAGAAAATCAACATTTGCTAACACAATTGCTTTATATCTAATAACCAACATATAAAGTTCAAAGCAATTATGATAGAATTAAAATTTTATAAAACTACATCCTTTCAAATTTTCTGTTAACGATAAGATAACGATGACGACGATGATAATAATAATAATAATAATAATAATAATAATATTGTTAACAGCACTGAAGATGAAACAACCGCGCTCTATAGAGCCTAGAAATCACAAAAGCTAGGCAGGAGGAAAAAAAAAGATTATGGCATTTGCATCAGGCGAAAGGATTTATTTCGATTTTTGCGACAAGACATTCAGTTCACTGTGGCAATTTGTTGACTTTACGATAACGATACTCGGAACATGTTTTTGGGGAAAATTTGGGTGTATTTTGAGCGTCAAGGAGCTCTGGAAGAGGACCAATCACAGCTTCTTGTGGAGGTGCAATGAAGACTGCCCATGACATGCGGACTTTTTCCTTGTTCACCACACTTCTGTGAAGAACACTCTTGTATTTCCCATTACTTAGTACCTGAAACATTTGCGAACAGTCAAAGGACTAGAATTCTTCTGTAAATACTCAAATGACGTGATTGTTGCCAAAGAAAGCATCAGAAACATGAACCCTGTATATGTCTATGGCTGTAATCATCGCAAAAAATTACATCACCTCGAGTTGATCTCCTACTTGAACGCAGAGTCCGTACGGCAAATCAGCAGCAACCCAATTGCCATCTTTCCAGATGTGAAGGCCAGGAACGTCGTTTTGGACAAGTATGGTTAAGGCCGACATATCTGTGTGAGGTTCAACTCCCAAGGCTAGCTCAGGTTGTGGGCATGGTGGATACATGTTGATTTTCATTTCATATTCTATATTGTCCCCTCCCAAACATGACCACAAGACATTCTCTTCCAAGCCCAATCCCTGTGACATCAACTTCAATAGCTCATTTGTAATTTTCATCATTTCCTTGTTGTATAGGTGTACCACCTCCCTGGGATATCATTATGCGTAGAAGCTAATAGTTATTTACTAGGCAAGTTTATACCCTCTTCACAGCAAAAAGGTTTTTTGAAAAAAAAAACCTGTAAGAAGGAGGGTTTTTGGGCCAAACATCGTACTTGGAAAAAGTAGTCAAGCCACTCAAGCTTTTGATCATGGTTCTTGATCATCCTTGTACCATAACCTTCAAGTCTTCCACTCGATACTTCATTAGCATAGGCTTCTTTTTCCTCTTGTGGGAGACCAAAAAACTCCTTACCAACCTCTTTTAGCCTCTCAATCAAAGAAAATGGCAGCCCTGTGTCAGTGAGGATGAAAAATCCCCACTCTGTGCAAGCTCCATATAGTTCCTTCAATAAAACTTCGCGTGACTGTGAGAAGGAAATGATAGGTACGGTGACTCCTTCAATGGCCTTGCTATTCTGGGGCCTTTCGTACTCTGGCCTAATGAACTGTGCTGGAAGTTCCTTTAGCCCTTCCAAGGCTAGAGTTTGGACCCTCTCAACCTCCATTTCTGCGTCTGCTAATTTGGACAACAGCCTAAAACAAGGTTTACCTTTGCTATGCGTCAACAATTAAGATTCCAAAATCTTTTCTTTTCGGGTTACATGTACGATGGTATTCAGAACGAGCACGAGAATTGGTAGGAACTACGGCTCGTTGGCCCAAACCTTGGAATCTTACTGCTCTTCTGCTAAATCAGAACAGTTACTGTTATGTTTGTAATACTGATAAGTGAAGTGCAGCTTCGAATTCGATGCATTTATAAAGGGCATTGGATACTGTTGTATCTCTTTAGTATTTAACTACCCGATATTAAAGTTAATTGTCCTACTGATATGACAGTTCTAATACTAGGTAATCTTAACTAAAAAAAATTATTTTCCATATACCTATATATTAATGTATTTGTGTGTATATATATATATATATAAATATAATAATAATACCAATTAAACACAATATAAAATAAAAATAGACATAAAATTAATAATAAATAAATGTGTATAAATAAAAATATAAAAAAGTAATAGCCTAAATAATACAATAAATATAAAATAAAGTCAAGAATAAAAATAAAAGATAAAATAAGTAAATAAATAATCCAAAAAAAAGAAAACAAGTAAAAAATTAATCACACAAGTCATTACAATAAAATATGTAGGCTAAGTAAGAAATTACTTAGGTTAGATAAATAAGAGGAAAATACTACATATTTAATGTTTAGGCTATTTTCGAAGAAAAAGTTTAAAAAATATGTAAGAATGAGAATGATTTTTCTATGTAAGATTTTCTCTACATTCCAGTATGCCAATATTTTCTTTTAAACACTAATTTTTTAGTAAATTTTAAGAGAATCATATCATTCTTGATCGTATTTTCTAAGTCTTCTTAAGGCTTCTTTTTTTTCTTTTATAGTCAATAAGTGAAAGCTTTTCGCAAATGCATATGCGCCCAAGGACATTTTATATATGGCAGGTCTACTTCAATTCCGGTGATGGTCGTCAGTTACATCACTTTGACTAAAAAATTTTGCCTACAAAGCTATCTCTAATCTAAGTCCTTTATGAATTAGCTTATTTACAATTAAAATAAAAAGATGAAATTTAGTCTAATTAGTTTTGTTGGGTTCAAAGATTTTTTATTTTAAATTATTTTTAAAAAAGAAAATGGATCTAAATATTTATTGATAAACAAGAAGATCTTAAATTCTAAAGAGGTTGCGTTGAAAATTCAAAATTAAGGATCTAATGAGTAATTGACTTTAATTAAAATAAAAAAAAGTTTTACTTTATATAAATTAAAATTTAAAACTAAATAAAAAAGTAAAATTTTTTATGGACCTAAGTAAAAAGGTTCTATACCTTCCAAAAAAAACAAAAAGGTTCTTTATTTGACTGGCCCTTTGTTTGACTCATTGCATGCAATAAGTTGAATTATTGATGCTGTACGATCACCATCTGTCAATCGGAGGGTTGGGATTGGACTTATTGACATTTGAGAGACCTTGCATTAAATTGATGCTTTACGATCACCATCTGTCAATCTGAGTGTTGGGATTGGACATATTGACATTTGACAGACCTTGCATTAAAAGAGCTTAAAGATGTAATGTCAAAAAAAAAAAAGAGCTTAAAGATGCTAAACGTGTGCAATTAGGTCTTGTGCATTAAAAGAGCTTAAAGATGCTAAACGTGTGGCCCATAGTTTGAGCTTTCAACTTGCGTGCTTTTAGGTCTTGCGTATTAAAATAGCCTAACGATGCCAATCGTTCGGCAAGTTTAGCTTCTCAACGTTCGGCAAGTTTAGCTTCCCAACTTACATGGCGTGTGATTCACCATTCGTAAGCAAAAATTTGCCACCCATATAATGTAATAAGTATTATTTAGTTTAGTTTA
Organism: Erythroxylum incrassatum; assembly: GCA_026546855.1. Lineage (NCBI taxonomy): Eukaryota > Viridiplantae > Streptophyta > Magnoliopsida > Malpighiales > Erythroxylaceae > Erythroxylum > Erythroxylum incrassatum. The sequence goes on from JANVCL010000006.1 coordinate 31,050,827, forward strand.
TTTTTTAATTTTTAAAAAATAATATATGTTAATGTTTAATTTAAAAATATAAATTTAAAACTACAAAGGAATAATTTACAAAAGGTTTAAATATTTATTATAGTCTTTATTATTATTATTAGTAGTAGTAGTAATTTTCTTATTATTATTACTATTAATTTTTTTGTTAGTATTATTAATTTTCTTATAATAATAATAAGAAGGAGAAGAAAAATAAATAATAATAATAATAAGAATAAGAAAAAAATTAATAATGATGACAACAATAAGAATGATAATGACAATGATGATGATAAGAAGAGGAAGAAATTTAATAATAATAAGAATAAAAAAATTATTGATAATAATAACAATAATAATAATAATAATAAACAATAATAATAATAATTGTCTTTACCAATTCTAAATTTTACAAAATAGGTAAAGATAAAGAAAGATATCTTTAACTATTCTTGAAAGTATAAGAATAACTATGCTCGGTATAAGAATAACTATGCTCGAAATTAATTATTTTTTATATTATTTTTTAACCAAATAAAGAAATAATTATTGATTAAGAATAAATCAATAATAGAATAACTATTCCACTCAACCAAACATTTGGTTAGTATTTAGAATTGGAATCGTATTAGATAATACTGACTTTGACAGTAATCCCACAATTTGTGGTTAGATAATGATGGAATAGGTTTGGTATATACGATATTCACTCTGTGCGTATATGCTTTAGCTTTTCCTGTGATTATCTCTTTCTCATCTTCTGAAGCTTAGGTAGAGATCGTTTCTCCTTTCTAACAATCAAACCCCCTCTGCTCCTAGTCTTTTCTTTACAACTCATTGATCGAAATCACATTCAATAACCTTTTGACATTTACCAATTTGCATGTCGTAATACTAATTAGCATTACAATCATCATAATTACTCCCTTAAAATTATTTACATATTTTATAACACCATTTGCAATCTTATATGTTCATATGATGCTGAATAATGGCTTAAGATATGCATTGATTTTTTTCTTTTCTTTACAAATATGGATTTACTTCAAATTTACAAAGTCCTATATATATTTGAGATTTGATTTGAAATATTATGGTCGAGAAAAAATCATCGTATTTATTTTTGTGTTAAAACATTTAAATTAATATAACAAAATATAATCCATTGTTTTAACCTATTGATATAAACTTTATCTAACTACATGATGTATTCTATTATATTGTTTTATTATTCTTCTATTATATTTTTAAGCTAATATTTGATTTTAGTGGATTTTCTTACATTTAGAATTATATACTTGTAATAGATTAGTATAAGAGAAACAATTGTAAAAGATATAATATTAATTTATCTTATCTTTGATTAGAGCTAATTAATCTTTATTGATATGATTATATAGTGTAAAATTAGGATTTTTTTAGTTAGTCTACTTTTAAATAAAAAAGCCCCATTTATACATTGAATAATAGATACTGAAATGTAGTATCCTTCTTCAATTGCCATTTCAAGTTAAACACAATGTTTCTTAATGACCAGATTAATTTGGTGTGGTCGTTTCTATAATAATGCATCTTTTTCAATTTGCTTCATGAAATTTAATATATGCATATTATTTCTTCGTAAGCAAAGGTTCATCAACTATTGAGATGCATTGGACTGGGTTAGGCTCAGGCTAGGAAGGAAAAATGCCCAGGCCTACTTGAGCCTCGGGACACAAGCCCAAAACTCATCCTGTATTCTTCAAACACTTTGGAAATATACTCACCTTTATTATTTGATTGTAGACACTTCAGCTTTCTCTCAGCTTCTCTTTCTACCATGACATAAAACTTTTGGAAAGTTTCAAACACTTGACTATTTGCTTCAATATGTATACCTTGGTCTTCCATTAAGAATTATTAATGAATGTAACAAAATATTTGTTACCTTCTAATAACCCCTCCTCATTGGCCACAGACATCCGAATCCACCAACTCCAATAACTATGTTTGCTTTGTAGATCGTCTCTTGACAGAGACACTATGTTGCTTTCTTATCAAGTAATGATCACAAGGATTAAGAGATAAAGTGTTTTTTTAGTAGAACGAGAAATTTACCAACTAGTAACTTTAATCGCCTCTCACTCATATGTCTTAATTATTGATGTCACAAATTTGGAGAAGTTTTCTATAAAACGTGTATACTTCTTTACCTTCACACAACTTTAAGTATATCTTGTACATGGGTAATATAACTCTCTTTAAGCAATAGTCATTACACATGAGACAATTTTCACTTTCTACCTTGAAAAGTTTACTCAAATCCTTTTTGAATAAAATGAATAAGATCAAACCAAATTCATTAATGAAGAAGGATATTATGATAAGAAATGATGGGAAAAATTATAATTAAAGTGATCAATTCAATTAATTAGAGTTAGGAATTTCAATTAATTAATAAAAATTGAGGAAAAATTATAATTAAAGTGATCAATTCAATTAATTAGAGTTAGGAATTTCAATTAATTAATAAAAATTGAGTATATATATACATATATATATACATACATATATACATATATATATATATATATATATATATATAACTTACATATATTGATAAAATGAATAAGAAGAAACCAAATTTATTAATGAAGGAAGATAAAATTATATGAAATGAAAGAAAAAATTATAATTAAAGTGATCAATTTAATTAATGAAGTTACGAAACTTACAAAAATAATTATCCAAAATTTTTAAATGATGTAATTTACAGAAAATCAAGATAAAATTGTAGTGAAGGTTGGAGATTAGAGAGTGGAGACTGGAGAATGGAGAGAGTAGAAACTAGATAGAATTAGAGAGTAACTAATAATTGTTGTCAGGATCATCGATAGTTTGTCTTATTTCTTTCGTATATAGAAACATTATATTTAGTAATGTAATATTAAAATTAAAGGAATATTAAGGACAAGGTAATTATTAATAAATAATAAATACCTTCATCTTCGAATATTTTATCAGAATAATGTCTGCTTGATTGATAAGTATGACTAGTCACCTCTGCATTAGTACGTGTGGTTGTATTAATATACAAACCAATATTTATATATATAGTAAGATAATATAAAAAATGAAAATGATATATATATATATATATATAAAAGAAATTACCTTCAATATCTTCACCATCTAACCAATTTCACACCCCCATAAAGGCTTCCACAGTATAAGGATGAACAATGAAGTCTAATAACCCAACCACTAGGGTTAAAAGTAGACTCTGAAGTAATGCAGGTGGATGATGGAATTGTTAATATGCCTCGTTCAATTAGTTATATGATCAAAAAATTATTTCCATAACTCTTCCACCATAATAATACATTGACTTGCACACTTTCAACTTTGGCCACATATTCTATCAAATATTTATCTAATTTTATCATATTCAACTTTCAACTTTTTTCTTTCATAAATTTTGTAAGTAAAATTAACAAACTGCTCTTAAAAGATGAGCCCAAATCTGAAACTGAAGTTGGAGTTGAATAGCGCGATCTCGATCATGATTTTTTTTCATTATAAGTTAATAATTATTAAACAAATCATACCTTAATTATTTAATAACATCGACTTGCTCTTGGGCTTGATCACCATTGTTAAATTGTCATTTTGTGCTAATTTTGAATATAATTCTCTTTAATGTGTTGAAATTATTATTCAAAATTAATGTACTTGTTTCTTAATTGTTCTCAAATGATTTTCAACATATAAAAGATGAAATTGGATCACAAAAATGCAAGGAAAGCAAAGACAATTCAAATTCTCAACCGGCAGAAAAATAATTGACGAACCGTGGGCACGTACAAGGAAAAAAGATTATCTGCAGTCTGCAGAATCTGATTTGAAATAAGATTCAATCCACCTAAGATCTTCATGATTTTGGAAATCAAATTGTTGCCTTGCTGATGGGGATCTGTGACCTGAATATGTGAGGAGTGTATCTGCTGAAGATTACGACAGGTGGGAAGAGGAAGGACATTGAAAATCATTAAAAACACATTCACTGTTTACATTTTAAGAGGAGTTTTTTTTACGTTCCTGCAATAGTTGTCTAGTTTTGAGAATTTTTTGTATTTTTCTAGAAAAATACTAGGAATGGAGACTTTGTATTTTGCTATTCTTCTGTTGGTTTTTACTTTTGTTATGATAGCTAAATCTTTCTTCATGGTTAAAGGGAATCACTTTATCATTTAGTATGCGTGATATTTCTAAGTAAAGTTTATTTCATTGATGAATATTAAGTGTCTTCTGAATTGCTTTTCATGATTGAATTGATTAATTTCTAACTAGGAATTGATTTGTTTAATTTATAGCCAGATTAGTAGGATTTGACATTCAGCTTTGCTAATCCAAAGTGACAATTAGGATTATCATCTTTACGTTAGAGTTTGGAAATTCTAAGAAGATGCTTAACTTGATTAAATGCATGTCTTACGTGTGTCGTCTTGTTCATTGGTTTCTTAGTTCTTAAAGCTATTAATTAATTAAACTTAAGATCATATCTAAGTTGTTGACTAATAAGAATGTTTATAATACATGTTTCTATTCATTTAATCTTAAGAGAAGACATCACCTAATGAATGTTTGTTAATAGATTGAGTTTTATATCGAGGATCCATATTAGTTTGATAACGTAGATGACCTAAAACTAAGGTTTGTTAACTGAATTTTCAGATTTGATTATTTTTGTTAATTTTCGATTCTTGCCTTTTTTATTTTCTTAAATTTATGTGAATTAAACCCCCTCTCCTAATTTGTTTTAGTTTTAAACTCGTATAACCTTTACCATTAAAATTTCTCGTGAGAACAATCTCAACTCTTTACTAACTACATTTTTCATTGCTAGAGTTGGTATTAATTTAGTTGCAAGAGATAGCAGTACAAAATTTTGGCACCATTGTCAGGGAATTCTTGACGGTATATGTATGTTACACGAGTAGACAAGACAACTCAATTGCTATTTGATTCAGAGATCGAGAATACAACCAAGAGGTTACGAAAACAAACAAAACAGAAATATCAAGTCTAGAAAACAGAAAGGATGGCTGCAAATCGCACTCTTCGTGAATTAGTCGTGCCCATAGATGCTCAATAGCCCCACTGCATCAACTTTCCAAATTTGGGGGACAACAAAACTTTTGAATTTAAATCTAGGCTGATCCATTTATTACCGATTTTCAGAGGTATACCAGGAGAGGATCCTTACAAATATTTGAATGAGTTTGATGTGGTTTGAACAGGTATGAAGCCAGCAAATGTGACGGAAGAGCAAATCAAACTAAGAGCCTTCTCATTTTCTCTCAAAGATGATGCTCAAGATTGGTTGTAATATTCAGCTGATGAAAATGTGCAAATATGGGCTGAAATGAAGAGACTTTTCTTTGAGAAATACTTTCCAACATCAAAAGCTGCCAACATTCGAAAGGATTTTTGTGGCATTCGACAATACACGAGGTTGAAACTTTACAAATATTGAGAAAGATTAAAGAAACTTTGTACTAGCTGTCCCCATTACCAAATAACTGACCAGTTGTTGATTCAATACTTCTATAAAGGTCTTTAGCTCACAAATAGGAGTATGATTGATGCTGCAAATGGCGGAGCTTTAGTTGACAAAACACTAACAGTCGTAAAGGATTTGATAGAGAATATGGCTTCCAATACACAACAATTTGGGATACGTGCTGGGCATGGTTCAAAACACATAAATGAGGAGAATGTGACAACATTGGAGAAAAGATTGGATGACCTTACATCTTTGGTGTGATAACTTGCGGTTATAAAGAACAAAGAAGCAAAGGTATGTGGAATATGTTTGATGTTATGACACTCCATTGACGTATGTTCGGTTTTGCAGGGAGAAAACACAGAACAAGTGATTATCGTGGGGGGTTTTGCTGGACCCAAACAGAGGAAATATGACCCATTCTCCAACACGTACAATCTAGGTTAGCACGATCATCTGAATTTGCGTCATGAGAACTCTCAAGGACAGCAAGCTACTACAAGTTTCAGCAATTTAGACAACCATATGTACTTAGACAACATCAACAAATGACATCCAATTCCGAAGGTAAGTCTTCCTTGGAAGATATCGTTCAATCTTTGGCCACTAACACCTTGACATTTCAGCGGGATACTCAAGCTAGTATTCAAAATCTTGAAAATCAAGTGAGCTAAATGGAAACCGCCATTAATCGATTGAAGGTACAAAGTTTGGAAATTTTCCAGCTCAACCAAAAATCAACCCTAAACAAAGTGATAAAACTATCATGTTGCAGATTGGTAAAGAATTGAAGGAACCACCTCCAAAAATCTCCAAAAGAGAAGTCAAAGAAGAAGCAAGGAAGGAATCACCTGATCAGCCAAAAAAGACGCAGATAAATTTGCAGAATCTGGTTGTGTATCCCCTTTGTCCTAGTCGATTCACCAAGGCAAGAAAGGAGGAGCAAGAGAAGGAAATATGGGAGACTTTCAGGAAAGTCCAGGTAAATATCCCTTTACTTGATGCAATAAAATAGATCCCACGTTATGAGAAATTCCTTAAGGAACTTTTCACTTCAAAACCAAAATTGAAATTTGATGAGAAAGTGCAATTAGGGGCGAATAACTTAGCCATTTTGCAAAAAAATAAAAAAGCTTCTGCTTAAGTGTCAAGACCCAGATATGTTTACTATCCCATGTCAAATTGGTGAATTGAGAATTGAAAAAGCTATGTTAGATTTGGGTGCATTCATAAATGTCATGCCTTATGATGTTTATAAGTCTTTAAACGTGGGACCTCTCAAGGAAACTAATGTAGTGATTCAATTAGCGAATCATTCAAATGCTTATCTAAAGGGTGTGTTAGAGGACATTGGATCTGCTTTTTCTAGCTGATTTTTATATTTTCCTGATGGGGAGGATGATGTATCTTCTTCAACCCTGATTTTATTTGGAAGGCCATTCTTAAAAACCACTAGAACAAAAATTGATGTTCATGATGGGTCATTGACTATGGAATTTAATGGTGAATTAATTAAAATCAATATATACAATGCCATGAAATTTACAGATGATGAACAACCTGTTGTTTTTGTGGATTTTATTGACATATGGGTATAGGAAAATTCATTATTGAGTGGAAGAGATTAACTTGAAACAATCTCAGAGATGGGAGACGCATCACAGTGGCAAGCCATCAAGGAATTGTTACTGCCTAACAACAAATTGGAGGTGTTGTTTTGTCAATTGGAGAAATCCAATCAGTTGGAGAAGGAGCTGTCGTATGTGGAGCTGTCACGCGATAACTCTAAGCTCCTACCATCTTTGATCCAACCAGCATCATTAGAGTTGAAGAGTTTGTCTAACCATTTAAAATACATCTTTTTGGGTGAGCAAGACACATTACCTGTCTTAATTTCTAATAAACTTACTCTTTTGTAGGAAAAACAATTGATTCAAGTGCTAAGGGAGCATAAGGAGGCTTTTGATTAGACAGTGGCAGATTTAAAGGGTATTAGTCCTACCATCCATTTGTATACACCGAATATTGATGGAAGATGAAACCAAGGAGACGAGGCAACCCCAACATCATTTAAACCCACCCATGATGGAAGTAGTGAAAAAGGAAATCCTGAAGCTTCTTGATGCTGGAATCATTTATCCAATTTCAGATCGCAACTGGGAAAGCCCGGTCCAGGTAGATCCGAAGAAAATTGGGGTAACTGTGATAGAAAATAGTGATGGTGAGTCAATACCCACTCGTGTTCAAAATGGGTGGAGAGCTTGCATAGATTATAGGAAGCTAAATTTGGTTACTAGAAAAGATCATTTTTTGCTTCCGTTTATCAATCAAATGCTTGAAAGACTTGCAGGTAAATCTCACTATTGTTGTTTATATGGTTATTTAGGGTATCACCAAATTTTGGTTGCACTTAAAAACTAAGAGAAAACAACCTTTACATGTCCATTCGACACTTTTTCTTATCGAAGAATGTCATTTAGGTTGTGTAATGCACCAGCAACATTTCAAAGATGTATGGTAAGTATTCTCTCTAACTTTGTGGAGAATTGTATGGATGATTTCACGATTTATGGAGAGTCTTTTGAAACATGCATTATCAACCTTGAAAAAGTGCTTAGACGTTGCATTGAGACTAATTTGGTTTTAAATTATGAAAAGTGTTATTTCGCGATTAATCAAGGCATAATTTTAGGTCATACAGTCTCTTTTAAGGGAATTGAAGTCAATAAGACTAAGATAGATGTCATTCAATCTTTATCTTACCCCGTGACTGTGCGGAAAGTTCGCTCTTTTCTTGGTCACGCAGGATTCTATCGACGATTTATCAAGGATTTTTCAAAGATTTTGCAACCCATGTGTAGACCACTCTAAAAAGACATGAAGTTTGATTTTGATGAGCTATACAAGATTGCATTTGATGAACTCAAGGAACAATTTACTATAACTCTGATTATTCAACCACCAAAATGGGACATTCCATTCGAGCTAATGTGCGATGCTTCGGATTATGCAATTGAAGTAGTGCTGGGATAAAAAGTGGACAAGGTACCTCATGCCATTTACTAAGCTTTCATGACACGTAACGATGCTCGGAGGAATTATTCAATGACAGAGAAAGATTTTTTAGCTATATTTTTTCGGTTGGATAATTTTCAGTCCTACTTATTAGGCACGAAGGTGATCATTTATTTAGACCATGCAACTTTAAAATACAATCCTACTTATTGGGCACGAAGGTGATAATTTATTCAGACCATGTAGCTCTAAAATATTTGGTGACTAAGAAAGAAGCAAAGCCGAGATTGAATCGATAGATCTTACTTCTCCAAGAATTCAATTTAGAAATATGTGACAAGAAAGGAGTTAAAAATTTGGTGGCTGATCATCTTAGCAGGATCATTCCAACTAATGCATCTGATGTTCTCCAAGACGAATTTCCGAATAAAAGTCTCTTCACAATTCAACAGGTAATTCCATGGTATGTTGACATAGTAAACTTTTTGGTGACTAAGTCTTTACTTAGTAATTTATCTAAAGCTGAAAAAGATAAAATTAAACGTGAGGTTAAATATTACATTTGAGATGAACCTCATCTTTGGAAATTTTGTGCTGGTCAGATTGTTAGAAGATGTGTTACAAAGGACAAAATTCCTTCCATATTAAATTTTTTCCATTCATCTGTATGTGGGGGACACTTTGGTCCCAAAAGAACAGCTCGAAAAATTCTTGAATGTGGATTATTTTGGCCTAAGCTATTTTATGATTCCTACATGTTTTGCATGTCTTGTGATCGTTGTCAAAGAACAGGTAGCTTAGGATCGAGAGATCAAATGCCAGTTACTAACATTTTGGTATGTGAGATTTTTTATGTATGGGGAATAGACTTTATGAGTTCTTTCCCTTCTTCCTGACCGCGTGTCGTAACGCTAATCAAAATTAAATTAACTAGACTACTACTGTAGCAGTGGCGAGTCTAGGTCGATCCCACAGAGAG
>JANVCL010000006.1:31060465-31077460 GCA_026546855.1 Erythroxylum incrassatum
TACAGGAAACTTGTGTTATACATCTTCATTCGAGCCAAAGAAAAACACCAGGTTTGAGATTCTTCGAAGGGCACAGGGACAGAGTGCTTTATATTTTTGAAGTATCTGTTTTGTGTTGTTAAAAACAAAAAAAGAAAAAAAAGAAAAGAAAAGAAAATATTTTTTTAGTTCTTTAGTTTTATGTTGCTATTGCCATTTCATCTTTTTAGTAGTTTGCACTGTGACTTCTATTTGGCTTTATCAAAGGCTCTTCAGCTCTCTTATCGGTATGGATCTCTCTCGAGTATCTTTCTCTTTCACTACACTGACAACACTTATAGTTCGTCGCTTGGGCTTATGAATTTGATCACTCTGATGAAGATGGAAGTGAAGTAAATAGTGATATGTTGGCATGTGTTTTGAATGGAGGTAAATTGTCATATTGGCTTGATACTGCTTTGTCTCAAAAGGTAGACATCAGTTGTTTATGGTGAATGTTCCATTCAGGGGGAGATTTCAGGTATATGTTTGACTATTCATCTTACTTTTTGACATCTTTTTGTCCCAAGGGGGAGAAATTTGGATAATTGGTGTTCTTTAAAACTTGATGTTTGATGAAGGGGGAGCATTGTGAATCTCATCTTTATGTGTCCAAATATGATTATTTATGTGGAGTGCTAGAGTTGTGACAAAAATGCCAAAAAGGGGAAGATTGTTAGAATATATTTTATATATTTTTTGTTTGGTTTTGGCATTTTTAAATTGTACATATAAAAGATGGAGTTTGTGCTTTATTAGAAGTCCATATGGTTATTGCCTTCTTATTTGATTTTAAAAAGGAATTTATGAGATACATATGATAAGGATGAAATCCTAGTTTCGGTGGAATTTAAATTCTTGAAGATTACCCATACATGTGTGTATCTTCTTATTATGGAATGTGTCCAGCTGTACATTAATGTGAACAAATCTAGCAACAAGGCAATTTTTACGCAGATGTGGATTTGGAGTTAAGTTAGGTTGTATGTGTCAGACAAATTGCACAAGGTTTTTCTTTTTGGTTTTCTACAGGTTGCGTATTTTTATGGGCTATATGTGTCTCCTTGATGAATAAGGAGTCTGGTGGTTTTATGCATGTGGGTGGTGTTGTTGGAGTGATTACGAGAGTCACTACAGTAGAGTATTTGTTGGGCTGATTATGCATGTGTTGGTGAGCAACCCTTTTTCCATTGTTATTATTTCTGACAAGCAGTGAACGGTTAAAGTGGAGTTGCAGATTTCTTGGGTTCTTGAAGAAGGTTATTGGTTGTTGCACACAGATGAATTAGCGTTGACGGATGCGTGACTTGTTGGTGGAACAACTTGGTTCTATTGCTGAATAATTTTAGATCTGGGAAGTTGTCGTTCTTTGATTTATTTGTTATTATTTCTTGAATAAAAATAGTTAGACAAATCCTCTGACGAGGTTAACACTAGTTGGTCGTGTTATCGAGAGTGATAATCTTTCACGGGTAGTTAGATTGTGGGATAGTTATAAAGATTGAGGGTATTGTGTTAGATCAATCTTGTGTAATTTTGTTGAACTGCAGTGAAAGCGATTAATTTGGGTGAGGGTCCCGCAGACGTAGGTAAAGTGTGCCGAACTGCGTTACCAAACGTTGTCTTCGTTATTTTACAGTTGTGATTTTTTATTTACTTGTGCGAAGAGTCGTGTTATCGGGAGTGATAATCTTTCACGAGTAGTTAGGTTGTGGGATAGTTATAAAGATTGAGTGGTATTGTGTTAGATCAATCTTGTGTAATTTTGTTGAACTACAGTGAAAGTGATTAATCTGGGTGAGGGCCCCGCAGACGTAGGCAAAGTGTGCCGAACTATGTTACCAAACGTTGTGTCTTCGTTATTTTGCAGTTGTGATTTTTTATTTACTTGTGCAAAAAAAAATTTGTGGATAGTCTGCGAATTGATTAACGATTTAATTATTTCAAATTCATCTAACATTGCATCTACTATCAATATATTTGAAAAGTTTGCCTTAATTTCTACAAAAGAATTTGCTAAGTTCTCTTAGTAGTAAGAATCATTGAAGTCTTCAACTATCCCTCTCACTACTATTGCTAAGTTATGTAAACCAAATACACGTCTCATTACTTCCTCCTTAAAATGGATCATTACTTCCTCCTTAAAATGGATCATTAATTTTGGTGCCATAGATCATATGAAAGGTAATTATAGTCTCTTCTCCACATTTCAGCTAGATAAATCTAATTCTCTTATTACTTTAGCTAATGGATTAGCCTCTCATGTTCTTAGGTCTACGTAGTCACCCTAACTCTATTGATCCCCTCTTCCCTCTTCCTCTGTCTTAAGCTTACCTAATTTATTATTTAATTTAATTTAATTTCTATCGGTAAACTTACTCATACAATTTCCTAACTATTGCCTTTTTTAGGATCTTATAACGGAGTAAATTAATGGTAAAGGATATAAATCTTGAATTTCTTACATTCTTGGTGCATAATTATTCCATTGCTTGTTTTAGGGTTGAAACTCCTTTTTAGACATATTATTGATTAGGGTATCCTTATTTTCCTCTTATCAAGAAATTATATCCTCAATACTATAACTTATCATCCGTAGATTAGGAGTCATGTCATTTTGCAAAATATCATCATCTTAACTTGAGTCCTAGAGTCAATAAAAGAGTTTGTTCTCCTTTTGGATTAGACCATTAAGATGTTTAGGGTCCTTGTCTAATCATGTCTCAAACTGGATATAAGTATTTTGTTACCTTTGGGAACAATTATTGTCAAGTGGCCTAGTTATATTTAATGAAAATTCATTCTAAATTATTTCTAATTTTTATGACTTTTGTGCTGATATCAAAACCCAATTTAATGTCATGATTCACATATTGTGAAGTGATAATGCTAAAGAATACTTATCTGCACCTTTCTAATCCTATATGATTGTCATCCTTTATCAAACATCTTGATTCCGTATACCATGATAAAATGGTGTAGTGGAGAGAAAGAATAGATACCTTCTTCAAATTACTAAAGCCTTATTATTTTAAATGATTCTTCCTAAAAAAATTTAGAATGATGCAGTTTGTACAACTTATTTTTCAATAAATTGAATGCCTTCTTTTGCTCTTCAAAATGATACCCCTTACAATGTTATTTTTCTTGTTAAGTCATTATTTCCCATTGAACATCGAATATTTGGTTCTACCTACCTTGTTCAGAGGTTCATCCTCAGGTCACTAAATTAGACCATAAGTATCGTAAATGCATTTTCCTTGGTTATTCTTAAAGGCACAAAGGTTATAAATGATATTGTCCTATCATTGGTAAGTATCTTGTATCAATTGATGTTACCTTCTTAGAACACACACCTTATTATCTAAACTCTATGTGTACATATTAGGGGGAGGATGATCATCTACTAATCTATACTATCACATCTTCTGTTCTTACTCTTGCTAAGCCTCTTATTGTTCATCTTTATTATCGATGGTGAAATCTTCCTAATTTATGTCTTGGACTAGTACCTTTGTCATCAGATCTAGTTTCTATTGTTGATCTCCTAATTGCTCTTTATAGAGTTAAATGTTACTGTACTTATCTTGTTCCCTCTATCGTATGTTATGATCATTTGTCATCCTCCTCTTGTTCTTTTATTTCATCACCTAATTCCATTTCCTTTCATAAAACTATTCATGAAGCCTTATCTCTTTGTAGTTAGTGTACCGATATAATAGAGGAAATGAATGCTTTACATGACAATGGCACTTGGAACTTGGTACATTTATCTCTATGAAAGAAGGCTATTAGATGTAAATGGTTTTTTGCAGTCAAAGTAAGTTTTGATGGATCAGGTGCTCATTTGAAAGCTCGATTTTTTATCATACAAAAGAAAAGAAAGAAGTAAATTGTACTTAAATGTAAAAACAAATTCATACGATTATGAACCTCATACTCGATTTATTATGAAACCTAATTTTATTAAATGATATGGTTCCCCAAAAATAACAAACCTTTAAAAATTTTAAAATGGCTTAACCGTCTATGGCTATTATTAACGATTTTAACATGGCTTGAATATAAATGAATTTGGTGTTAAGGAATTTTTAGGAAAGATAAGAAAAACCTTTTAAAAAAAAGGAACCAAATGGTCCTAGCTAAAGAAAAAAAAGGGCAATCTTGATTATAAAACAAGGAATATGTTAGGCACCATATTTTACATGTGTTAAACATTTACTTAAGTTTAAAAAGAGATTTTCAAAGTTATTTAGTAAACTTGGGGCATAAGTTTAAAAAAGATTAATCAATGTAAATGTAATGATAAAAAGTGATTGTGACGTGAAAACTAACTATAAATAAAATCAAAATAGGTAAAATTAAATGCCTTTCTAAAAAAATGATTACCATGACTAGTGAATTAATCAAAAGAAACATACAATTTGGTTCATAATATAAAGATTCAAACGAGATTGAAATTTTTTTTCACTAAACATAATTTATGATCGAGATGAAAAAAAAACAAAATGAGATTGATGAGTTTGGACGAGGTTATTTTGACAAGAGTGAATGTATTGGGATAAAAACTTTATTGAAGAAGATGTTTGTTTACACAAGTTACAACTTAAAAAATTGACTTTTATTCCTAAAAGAAAACTTGAGTAGTGGGCCTTAATCCCAAATTGAAGTACAAATATTCATTTTTAACCTAAAATTAACTTGTCACTTAATAGGTATTGGGTGTAGTTTGAAAACAAACAAAAAGTTTATACAAGATAAGCATTCGACCTAAGATATTTTAATTTCACTCTCCCTGTTTCTCTTTTAGATCAAAATACAATCAATATATACAACAAATTTTGAATTACATTTTTTAGCTTAGGTTTTAGGTGTTATTATTTTGAATCGAACTTGTTAATAACTTAGTTTTGAAAAGTATCACATAGTTAATGATTTTTCTTGATCTCAGGACAAAGTGATTGCTTTTCATGCCTAGCTTGTGAAAATTCAAGGAATCCATTGCTTCTGCATATAAGAGTAAGAAGGTTAAAAGGCTTTGAATGGGTTGATTTAAGACATATAAACCAATCAGACTTCACAGGAGATGTCAATAACAAATTTAGGAGGCATATTAAACCAACAGAAAGACCAACTATTGTTCAACTTAATTCAAGTTAGCATGCATAATTAGATACGAACACAATCTCCAACACAATTGTGTACTAGCCTATGTAAATTCTGGAAAAACGAAATTGTGATATATGACCTTTAATATGAACATGTCAAAGCCTATCTCTATCTTTATAAAGTTACATAAAGACTCGTAATCTTCAAAGTAGATACGTCAAAGCTAATGTCCATCTTTACAAATTTATAAAAATATCTATAATCTTAGACAGGCTTGTATCCTAGACCACGTCTACTGATAATAAAATTTTCATATCAAACACAATTTAGATCGTAGTTATGTCTATGTCATATCTGCTCAAAATCCAAATTTTAGTTTAGTATTTAAGGTATGCTTTATTTAATTTTTACTTATTTTTTTCATCTTTGTTCAATAAGAGCCGTGAGTGCTTCTTATTCCTGTTCTTTATCATATTTAAACTTACACATTCAATTACTTAATGAATTTAATTCTCAATTCTTTATAAACAGTGAGTTAATTCCTTTTATATATGATTTGACATTCTTGAATTTGGTTCAAACTTGTTTGATGTTAGGACAATCCACTGATGCATGTCCAGTTTTGTAAGAAGAAAATGCAGAATAAGTGAATGTCATGAGGGGGGGGGGGGGTTTGCTGGACCAAATCAAAGGAAATATGACCCACCCAAATTACTTAAAATCAAGTGAGTCAAATGGCAACCGTCATTAATTAATCGGAGGCACAAAGTTCTAGAAATTTAACACCAAACAAAGTGCTAAAGCTATCATATTGCGGAGCGGTAAGGAATTGAAGCAACTGCCTCCAAAAATCTCCAAAAGAGAAGTAGAAGAAGAAGCAACGAAGGAGTAACTTGATCAGCTAGAAAAGACGCAAGCAAGTCTGCAGAATCTAGTTGTGCAGTCCCCTTTTCCTAGTCGATTCACCAAGGCAAGGAAGGAGGAGCAAGAGAAGGAAATATGAGATACTTTCAGGAAAGTCTAGGTAAATATCCCTTTACTTGATGCAATAAAACAGATCCCACGTTATGCGAAATTCCTTAGGGAATTTTGCCCTTCAAAACGGAAATTGAAATTTGATGAGAAAGTGCAATTGGAGGAGAATGTCTCAGCCATTTAGCTTCCTCCTAAATGTCAAGACCTAGGTATGTTCACTATCACATGTCAAATTGGTGATTTGAGAATTGAAAAAGCTATGTTAGATTTGGGTGCATCCATAAATGTCATGCCTTATGATGTTTATAAGTCTTTAAATGTGGGACCTCTTAGGAAAGATAATGTAGTGATTTAATTAGCGGATCATTCAAATGCTTATCTAAGGGGCGTGTTAGAGGACATTTTATTTCAAGTGGGGGGATATGCTTTTTCTATTTGATTTTTATATTTTGCAGATGAGGAGTGATGATGTATCTTCTTCAACCCCGATTTTATATGGAAGGCCATTCTTAAAAACCACTAGAACAAAAATTGATGTTCGTAATGGGTCATTGACTATGAAATTTGATGGTGAATTAATTAAATTCAATATATACAATGCCATGAAATTTCCAGATGATGAACAACTTGTTGTTTCTATAGATTTTATTGACACATGGGTATAGAAAAATTCATTATTGAGTGGAAGAGATGAACTTGAAACAATCTTGGAGATGGGAGACATCACAGTTGCAAGCCATCAAGGAATCGTTACTACCCAACAACGAATTGGAGGTGTTGTTTTGTCAATTGGAGAAATCTAATCAGTTGGAGAAGGAGATGTTGTATGTGGAGCTGTCATGCAATAGCTCCAAACTCCTATTGTCTTTGATCCATCCAGCAACATTGGAGTTGAAGAGTTTACCTAGCCATTTAAAATACATCTTTTTGGGTGAGCAAGAAATGTTACCTGTCATAATTTCTAATAAGCTTACTCTTTTGTAGGAAAATCAATTATCCAAGTGCTAAGGGAGCATAAGGAGGTTTTCGGTTAGACAGTGGTAGATTTAAAGGCTATTAGTCCCATTATTTGTCTGCATCAAATTTTGATGGAAGATGAAGCCAAGGAGTAGAGGCAACCCCAATGTTGTTTAAACCCAGCCATGATGGAAGTAGTGAAAAAGGAAATCTTGAAGCTTCTTGACGCTAGAATCATTTATCCAATTTCGGATAGCAATTGGATAAGTCCGGTCTAGGTAGTTCTGAAGAAAACTGGGGTAACTGTGATAGAAACTATTGATGGTGAGTTAATACCTACTCGTGTTCAAAATGGGAGAAGAGTTTGCATAGATTATAGGAAGCTAAATTTGGTTGCTAGAAAAGATCATTTTTCACTTTCGTTTATTGATCAAATGCTTGAAAGACTTGCAGGTAAATCTCACTATTGCTATTTGGATGGTTATTCAAGATATCACCATATTTTGGTTACACCTAAAGACTAAGAGAAAACAACCTTCACATGTCAATTTGGCACCTTTGCTTACCGAAGAATGCCATTTGGATTGTGTAACGCCCCAGTGACATTTCAAAGTTGTATAGTAAATATTTTCTCTATCCTTGTGGAGAATTGTATGGAAGTTTTTATAGATGATTTTACGATTTATAGAGAGCCTTCTGAAACATGCATTATCTGTTAGCCCCCGAAATTTTTCTTAAATTAAGCATGATTTAAAATGAATTATGAGGTTTTGATGGATTAATTTTTGGAGTTTAATAATTAAGTTAATGTTAGTAGGATTTTATTATATGGTTTAGTTAAATTAAATTAGCAAGAGTGTATTGATGAAGGGCATTTTTGGAAGATCACTTAAGGATAAAGATCATAAGCATTAAAGGAAGGAGTAATATGGACATTTTACATTATTTAGGGTATAAGTGGAAGAAGAGTTGTTGTCTTGTATTTGAAGAAGAGCAAAAACGTGGACGATGGGAGAGAAAGAAGAGAGTGACGAAGAGAAGAAGAGAAGGAGAGGAAAGAAGAGAAAGCTAAGCTTAGGTTTCAATTTTCTCAACTTTCAAAAGAGAGATCTTGAAGAGTTTGAAGATGTTGAAGCTAAGCAAGTAAGTATAAGCATTAACCCTTATTGATTTGTTGAATAAAGCATATTTTGTGATGGTTAGAAGTGAAAATGAAGTTGAATATATGTAGGAAGTTGTTGATGAATGGTAAAGATAGACTATGATTTATTTGTGAATGATATTGAGTTGAAATGAAGTAAAAAAGATGGTTTTGGTACAAGATGGGTTACATGTGAAAGGTGGGGAGTTAAAAATTGGAAAATTTAGCAAAACATGTCCATTTCGTATATTTCTGTGAAAGTTCGTCGCGACAAAGTCCACTTTCCTACACAAACATGCTTCGGTATTTTAGGTATAACTTTTTCTATAGTTATCCAAATGGAATTATTTTTGATTTGGAGTAAAGTAGAGAAATAAGGATACAAATTGTCTAAAGAAATAAAGTTTTAATTCAGTCTCTACGAACCTCAATTTTTGGATGGAATTTGGGCATAGAATATTATTTCAACATAAGAACAGTTCAGAAATGTTTGGGGTATAACTTTCAGATTACTTAAACAAATTGAATGATTTTGGTGTCATTAGAATCTTAAGACAATAAGAAGCATTTTTCTAGAAGGAAGTGTTAGCGAATTTCTTTATTTATCTGATCCAAATGATCATGGAAAATTGACCCGAAGGTCTAGACTCTTGGAAGAGTTTGAGTATTTAGAATTTATCTTAGTGAATATGCTATATATAGGTTCCCAAATTGTATTCTTATTGAACGGGAAACTTTTTCATTGATAAAGGGAATTAAGGAAAGCAAGAGGATCAAGAGGAGAGACATCTTGGAGCAAGGTTTAGGCAAGGATTTTTAAGGTGGGTGATATATTTATAGTTGTTATGTAATACGGGCAAATTGTCTTGCTTATATATTATGTGTTAAATTGATTGTTTGAATTATGGTAATTGTTGAAAGTGCATTGTGATTATGATCATGTTATGCCTTGAAAATTTTCATAGCATTTTGTATAAATGAAACGGAAAAAAGTATCAGAAGCATGAGAATATGAATTTGTGAGTGATTGAATTGAGCATAAAATTTGATTGTGTTTAGGCAAGAGAGGACCGTTTCGTTCGTCACATGCACGTTGACAAAAGCGTTCTCCCAGCTACCCGCTTGTGGCATACGAGATTCGAAAAGTGGACTCGTTTCGTTCATAGTGTAAACTTCAGTTTCTCCATTTAGTTCCACGGAACCCTCGACCCATTTGTCTGTGCATTTGCATTTTGATTTGTTAACTTATGATGCAAGTTGAGTGTTATGCTTTGATGATGAATTACATCTGATATGTTCTATGTGATGACTTTTAAACTATGAATTTGAGCTAGAATTGTGGATAATAGAATTGCTAGATTAAATGAGATATATATACACTTTGATGTATGTATAAATATGTGCTTAAATTGTATGGCTTGTTATCAATGGCTATAAATGTATCAGCCACTGAGCTTCGTAGCTTATCCCATCATTTTCACTCTTCAGATGCATAACGAGAAGGTTAGTAATTCTTGCAAGGCAATTGGCATACTCCGAGATCTGACTTTTAGTAACTAAGTTAGTAACTACATTTTTGGATAGCTTTATAAGCATATCAACATGAGCACTCATTTTATTTTGTATCTTGTATTAAGCCAAAGGTGTGGCTTTTGATATGTAATTAAAGTTGTTCAAACTTTTGATTTAGTAATGAGATTAAGATATGAATTTGTTCTCTTTTGTACATGTTTATGTTTATCTTCTTTGTTGAGATTGTATGTATGTATGTTAGCAATGGAATAGGATGTTGTATTGAAAGATTTGTATGAATGTACGTATTTTTGTGTTGTTGAATGATGGTGGTTTGGGTCTGGTCCAAAGGTTTCACCGCAGTGAGGCCCAGAGCACGCCACAACGAACTACACGAGAGGAGACTTCGCCACGACGAACTACACGAGAGGATACTTCGCCGCGGCGAAGCCAAACTTTGGCCCGATGAACTCGCCAACGCTAACGCTAAAGTTTCTCACCAGTTGAGTGATTTCAATGTGTCTCGTACGATCCCTCCCGATTGCCCCAAATGGGAGCCTTGGGATTGGAGAACGAAGCCCGGCCCCAACATTATCAATCATGAAAAAAATGCTTAAACATTGCATTGAGACTAATTTGGTTTTAAACTATGAAAAGTGTCATTTCATGGTTGACCAAGGTATAATTTTAGGTCATACAGTCTCTTTTAAAGGAATTGAAGTCGATAAGGTTAAGATAGATATTATTCGATCTTTATCTTACCCCGTGATTGTGCGAGAAGTTCACTCTGTTCTTGGTCATGCAGGATTCTATCGGTGATTTATCAAGGATCTTTCAAAGATTGCGGAACCCATGTGTAAACTACTCCAAAAAGACGTGAAGTTTGATGAGCTATACAAGATTGCATTTGATGAACTCAAGGAACGACTTACTACAACTCTGATTATTCAACCACCGAAATGGTACATTCCATTCGAGTTAATATGTGATGCTTCGGATTATGCAGTTGGTATAGTGCTGAGCCAAAAAGTGGACAAGGTACCCCATGTTGTTTACTATGTTTCCATAACAGTTAACGATACTTACAAGAATTATTCCACAGCGAAGAAAGAGTTTTTGGTTGTAGTTTTTGGGTTGGAGAAGTTTCGGTTCTACTTATTGGGCACAAAGGTGATCATTTGTTCAGACTATGCAACTCTAAAATATTTGGTGACTAAGAAAGAAGCAAAGTTGAGATTGATTCGATGGATCTTACTTTTCCAAAAATTCGATTTGGAAATACGCGATAAGAAAGGAGTTGAAAATTTAGTGGCCGATCATCTCAACAGGATCATTCCAACTAGTACATCTAATATTCTCTAAGACAAATTTTCAAATGAAAGTCTCTTCACAATTCAATAGGTAATTCCATAGTATGCTGACATAGTAAATTTTTTGGTGACTAAGTCTTTACCTAATGATTTATCTTATCTAGAGAAGAAAAAGATAAAATTAAACGAGAGATTAAATATTACATTTGGGATGAACCTCATCTTTGGAAATTTTGTGTTGATCATATTGTTAGAAGATGTGTTACAGATGATGAAATTCCTTCCATATTAAATTTTTGCCATTCATCTATGTGTGGGGGACATTTTTGTCCCAAAAGAACAGTTTGAAGAATTGTTGAATGTGGATTATTTTGGCCTAAGCTATTTTATGATTCCTACATGTTTTTGCAAGTCTTGTGATCGTAGTCAAAGAATAGGTAGCTTGGGATCGAGAAATCAAATGCCATTTACTGACATCCTAGTATGTAATATTTTTAATGTCTGGGGAATAGACTTTATGGGTCCTTTCCCATTTTTGCAACAAGATTATTGAGGCTTTGATGAAGAGATGTGGTGTCACACATTAGATTTATATAGCCTATCATTTGTAGAAAAGTGGACAAGCTGAAGTGTCCAACAGGGAGATTAAGTCTATACTGGAAAAAGTGGTGAATCTGAACAAAAAAGATTGGAGCTTACTGTTAAATGATGCCTTGTAGGCGTACCGGATTGCTTATAAAACTCCAATAGGCATGTCACCATACAGGTTAGATTTTGGTAAGCCTTGTCATTTACCTGTGGAAATAGAACATAGAGCTTACTGGGTTGTGAAGTAGTTGAATATGGATCGGGTAGAGGATAGTAACAATAAGAAGTTGTAATTGCAAGAGTTAGAAGATATCCTTAATGAAGTGTATGAAAATGCAAAAATTTATAAGGAAAAAAACTAAAGCTTTTCATGATAAAATGATTTCTCAGAAATAATTTTCAGTAGGACAAAAAGCTCTTCTTTATCATTCAAAGCTTAAGTTATTTCTAGGGAAATTACGATCTTGCTGGCTCGGGCCATTTATAATTACTAACGGTTTTTTCTCATGGTGTGGTAGAAATTCAAAGTTTAGATACTTCAAAGGTATTTAAAGTTAATGGACACCGTTTGAAGCCATATTATGAAAACTCTCTAATCGAGCATGTGGAAGAGATAGAGCTGGTTACCCTAACCTATGTCTAATTAGATAAGTCGGCACACACGTCCAGCTAATGACTTAAAAGAAGTGCATTTGGGGGGCAACCCAAAAAAATTTTAAGTTCCATTTTAGTTTTATTTTTATTTTTATCAGTAATTCTCATTTTTATATTATTTTGTTAAGTTTGTTTTATTTTAGTTATGAATTTCATTTCATTTCATTTAGCATTTCCATTTTTTTAAAAAAAATCTCCTTCCCGCCACGACTACGTTTTACCACCCCCCAATTTTTACTTCCCTCCTTCACTTGTTTCTTACTTCCACTTTCAATCACTTCATACTTTACACAACCCTTGCAATTTTGTTAGTAGCACCTTATTTTAACACAAAACCCACCCTTTTCACACCTTCTCTACCATAACCCATCCATTACCAAAGCAACATTTTGTTGGTTTTGTGTTCTTTATTTTGAGTTCAAGATTGTTTATTCACCAAGGTTGAAATCATGCCAAGAAAGAAGAGTGATTCACAAAGGATAACCTATCCCATTGCAAATTTGGCAACCACCCAACCTGTATTGAGCACCACGATGACATCACTCATGACTGCAGCATTAACCCCATCCGTACCTCCAATTTCGGCACCAACACCAGGCCCCTCAATACGAAATCGAAGAAGGAAGGGTAAACAAGTAGAGAACCGTAGCCAATGGAACTCAAGAAATGCAAGTTTCACTTCTTTTAGACTCCTGGAAGATAACGAACGATTTCAGCAATTCAGCCCACGCAAAATTTATCCTTGTAAGTATATGTTTACTAATACTCTTCAAGCCTTACAAGTACATGATTCCTTTGAACAAATGATGAGACCAATTTATTGGAATGTGTTTGCTAAAATTGACTGTCATGCATATGTTGAACTAACGAGAGAATTTTACAGCACGTTCCAATTTAATTCTAATAAAGAATTTGATTTGTTTACTGAAGGAATCGTGGAGTTTAGACTTATGGGAAAGGAATTTGCTTTGTCTATTGTTGATTTTAACGTGGCCATGGGTTTTGTTTTAGCTAATGATGTTACAGATGAGCCATTTATAAGTTCCTGATGTGATTATCATGATAATTTTAATGCATCTGAATTGTGGAATCAATGGTCCGTAGACCCTAATACATATAATGCTAGTGTATCTAAGAGTTCGTATTTGAAAATTCCTGTTTTCAAAATTATTCATCAACTCTTAGTATATAATTTTTCTGGGCATCGGGATTCCGCGGGAACACTTTCTAAAGTTGAAGTTTACTTTTTGTGGTGTATGGATAGAAAAGTTCTTGTTAATTTAGGTTTTTGGTTTCTAACACAATTTCAATCTATGTTGAATAAAAAATCTAAACCTTTGATATTATGATCCTACATCACTCAATTGGCCATCAATTTGAATTTGTTAGACCTTAACAATACCGACGTGATTATGACTTGTGCTATAGAAACCTTGGATATAAAATGTTTGTACAGGATTGGAATCGTAGACCTAAGCCATGGACAGATATCTTTCACTAATCCGGGTCCATCTATCCCTTTTAATCCATGTCCAGTTATAAGAAGTTAAGTTGTAACAGATGCACGACGTAGCCACCAACTTCCCCAAGCCAATTTGGATGATCGCCTCAGTCAACTAGAACACCGAATGCCCCGAATGGAACATAATTTGATGGCATATTGGGAGCATCAAGGATTTTAACCTCCTCACCCACCAACTCCATGATTTCATACTTCAACAAATAGAGAAGCATTCTTTTCTCTCTCTCTTTTTTTCTATTTTTGCTTCTTGAATCTTATGTCATAACATTGAGGGCAATGTTGGTGTAGGTGTGGGGGAAAGATATGAAATACATGTGTGTGACTATATAGTCTTACCTTTCTTTGATTCTCTTTTATGTTCTTTACATGCTTGTGTTGTATGTTAAGCAATAAAGCTTTGTCATATTAGTTTGGATGAGATTGAGTATATGCATAAAATTAAACTGGGCTATATGAGTCTAAGGTGAACCATACTGATTAATTGCAATAAAAAATCTTGTACACTTAGTCAAAGTTTGACATTTGAGTGATTAGGTAATATGTGGAATTAAGGTGAACTTTTGAATTAAACCTGTGAGCGGATTTAAGCCTTAATGACATCATCTTTATATCATTATATTTTTTTGTATTGTGTGACGCTCCTCTAATCAGGCTTGCCTTCAGAACTTGCACTGAACTAGATTGAATTTGTTTGACTAAATGGTTTATGGAAATGATTGAGGCCTTCTTTGTTTTAAACCCCTTAGCTTAAATAACCCACCGAGTCTTTTTTTACTTGTAAACCCTTTTAAGCCTTTAACCCTATTTGTTTTTTAATTAATCACCTTACATTGAAACCCAAAAACCCTTTTAGCCTTACCCTATCACAAGTTGAATGAAGTATTGAGTAAGCATTTTGATTTTAGGACTTTTGTTATGTATTGTATTATGAGATATTTTTCTAAGTACTTCTACTCATGTGTTTGTTAATTTATGCTACTATTATTTTCTGTTGTTTTTATTGTTTTTCCTTATTTTTAACATTATTCAAGTAAAAAATTAAAAAAAAAAGAAAGAAAAAGAAAAAGAATAAAGCATAATAGCATTACTTAGTAATGAGTAGTTGTAGTCCTTGTATTCATGTTTTTATCTCATAATTTAAATTTGAGTGTCCCTTTTACTTGGTACTCTGTGAATGCTTGTCATTAACGCTTTGCTATTTTTACCTTACCTTTGAACCCAACCCCGTTACAAACCATAATAAAGTCCTTCTGATCTATAAGCTCGTGTAATTAGAATGAATGATAACTAGTGAATTTGCAAGCCTATGGTAGTGCAATTTGTTAGAGGGAGATTTAAGAGAAACACCTTAACCTTAAACACTTGAGTGTAAAGAAAGAAATATGTGAGAAGAATTCACTTTGGTTTCATACTTGCCTTTGAACAAGAATGTCTTAATTTGACTTTGTTTATTTGCATAAGTGAAAAATGATGATGATGTATGTTGCAACCTAAGTCTTGCTAGCCCAAGTTTAGCGGATTGTGTGTACTTAATCTTATAAAGGACGAATTGATAGAGTGTAGTGGTTTGGTATATTTGCTCGAGGGTGAGCAAAGATCTAGTGTGGGGGAATTTATTAAATTGTCATTTTTATGCTAATTTTGGATATAAA
This sequence comes from Erythroxylum incrassatum, assembly GCA_026546855.1. Lineage (NCBI taxonomy): Eukaryota > Viridiplantae > Streptophyta > Magnoliopsida > Malpighiales > Erythroxylaceae > Erythroxylum > Erythroxylum incrassatum. The sequence goes on from JANVCL010000006.1 coordinate 31,075,904, forward strand.
TCTCTTTAATATGTTGAAATTATTATTCAAAATTAATGGACTTGTTTCTCAATTACTCTTAGATGATTTTCAGCACATGAAAGATGAAATTGGATAAAAAAAGATGCCAGTAAAGTAAAGATAATTCGAATTCTGTACTGGCAGAAAAATAATTGTCTAAGTGTGGGCACGTGCAAGGAAAAAGATTATCTGCAGAATCTGATTTGAAATCAGATTTGATCCACCTAAGATCTTCATGAGTTTGGGAATCAAGTTATTGCCTTATTGATGGGGATCTGTAACCTAAATATTTGAGGAGTGTATCTACTAAAAATTATGACAGAAGGGAGGAGGGAGGACATTGAAGATCATTAAAAACACATTCACTGTTTACATTTTCGAAAGAGTTTTTTTTTTATGTTCTTGCAATAGTTTTATGGGTTTTAGGATTTTTTTGTAGTTTTCTAGAATACGACCACGAATGGAGACTTTGTATTTTTCTATTCTTTTATTAGTTTTTTCTTTTGTTATGATTAGCTAAATCTTTCTTCTTGGTTAAAGGGAACCAATTTATCATTTAGTATGTGCGATGATGGGACCCGATCTCGGAACCGAACCCCAATCGAAAAAATGAAAAACGAAAACAAAAACGAACGAACGAATCGGAACTCATAAAGCGGAAGCAAAATCACTAGCAAAATTGAAAGAACGGATTCCGAAGTGAAACGAGTCGAAAGAAAATCGAAAACGAAGCAAACAAACGATTCAATCGAACTGAATCAAATTTTCGACATCCATAGTGTATATCTTCGAAAACAAAAATTGCGTTGAAAACCCTAAGACTAAACCAATCCGAAAACCCGGTATAATTTTTTTTCTTTTTTTTCATATTATTCATTCCTTTTTCTCTTTATTCAATCTTATACAACTCAAAACAATATAATTTCCCCACTGGAAATTTCATCTTCATATAACACTCAATTCATATAATTCGCCTTAAACTCAATTTCATCTTTAACAAAACTTATTCTTATTCTTATTCTTTCTTTGCCATAAAAACGATCACACATATCGTATTCACAAATAAATATATCCCATAAATCATCAATTAACCAAAATCTTATTTTCCCGTTAACAAAAATCGAGCAACATAATGGCTGTATTTTTAAAAACCCCAAAATCTGCAAATAGATTAAACATACTTCTATAATCCCAAATAAAACTCAAATCATCGGACCTCCCGTCCGGAAACCCAGCATAAGCAAACACAATCCTATCATCATCATCTACATAGCACTTCAAATAATTCTAAACCATCAACATCATCGGACCTCCCGTTCGGAATCCAAAACACAATCGATATACAATTTATATCCAAAATCATAATTCACTATTCTATTCCCATTACAAATCCATAATTTAATCAATCCCATTCATATATCATAACCATACACAAATTTATATCTCAAATACAATACATAACTCCATAATTCACTTACATTACGAAGTAAAATGCTTAGAAACATTAAGGGCTTTTCAAGCCATATACAAATCCAATACTAACATTCAACCTTACAC
>JANVCL010000006.1:31084778-31100552 GCA_026546855.1 Erythroxylum incrassatum
ATTCAAAATAAGTGTCGTTTGTGACTTTTTATGCATATTTATAATTTTACTTCCAAAATTACCCTTTAATTTCTCTCTAATCTTAATTACACAGATTACACAGATTATATTTTCAAGATACTTTAACATGTAATTAATAAGGGTATATTAGATATTTCATTAACTTTCTTAATAAACGTGCATTCCTCTAAAATAACTCTTATTATGAATCCGAGGGAGTACGATGAATCTAGTAAACCTTGAAGGTTGCCTCAGGCCTCCGTCTTTATCCTTAAAGCTTATATACATTCAAATCTAGTACGTAAAATCTTAATATTAATGAATGCTCTTTCTGCTAAATGGGCCACCATTTTTTTGTACAGTTTGCAGTAAAGTGAGAGCAACTGATGAACAACAGAGACAAAAATTATTCGATCAGGGGTCTACGTAAAATCTTAATATTAAAAATCTCAACAACCCCTGATCATATATTTTATGTTGCTGTTGTTCATCGGTTGCTCTCAATTTACTGCAAAAACAATGGTGGCCCATTTAGCAGAAAGACCCTTCATTAATATTCATTGCTTAAATACCACTATTCTTCTTGGTGACTGGTCACGTGAAAGAAGAAGGAAGCTGATTCATTTCGTTACTACACTTAGCTGACAAGGCTCTTTGGCCGCTAGCTGGTGGTTGGAGGTGGTGGTGGGCGGTGGAGTTGGGTGGCTATACGCAATAAAAGCTGTCATTTTAAGACATCGTCTTTACTTGTGTGTAATCTTTTTCGGGTTTTATCAACCTTGTCTAGATCCATTTTTAGTAACGACATGATAGTGTGCACCAAGTGCTCATCTCTGGTGATTGCTTTATAAGTATAGTTATGGTCTCTTTCACTTCTACGTCTCTATTTTGAAACTTTGCAGTTTATAATCGTAAGATGACTCAACTACTCCTGTCTGCAGTGATATATTTAAGTAGGTTAGGATTTTAATTCCAAGGGACTATGGTTAAATTAAGATTATTAAACTTCAATGATGCTTTTGCTAATTGATATTCCTGTTGGCTCAAATGGTTTTTAAGGAACAAAATCTATTTCTCACTTAAAAACATTGGCAGTACTGTTCATGGCATGGAGGATAATCTCAGGACCTTTCTCTGTATGTGTCAGGTCTTTGGCAAGGATTGGAAAAATTAAATTAAATTGGTGACAGTGGCCATAGAATAGTGTGGTTATGGTGCTCACATGGCTGCTACATCATTAGGGTTTTTGTCCTTCTGGTCTACAGTACGTTGCCAACCTATGATCTTTTGTATCTGTCCAAACCGAGTTTTGTATACTTTTGATGCATAAAAACTTCTATTGTATCTCCCAACAGATACATAAGAAGATCTTTTGGACCATTCCAATATAAGTCTATGCATAGAAATTTTATGGTATCTACAAAAACATTTATATGAAGGTTATATATACTCTAATGGACTCTTTGTTACGTGGGCAAGTTTTGTTGGGATGTGCAAGTGAATGCATCTCTAAACCTCTATTTAGTCGGGTTTATATCAGTAAAATTTTTATTAGTAGAGCTCTGTAAATCTTTTTTAAGAATAATTTTTTTAAGAAGCTAGTTAACTGTCATTTAAAAAAGATTTTTTTTAAAGAGCTTCATATAGTAGATTGTTTGACAACATATAAATAAAAAGTACTTTTAATTTTAATTATATTTTATTTTGTAATAAAAATTATTTATGCATATAAATATTATATAAAGTATATTAAATAATATGCAAAACATAATATATTAATTATTATATAATTTTAAATCATATTAAATATAAATGAAAATATTTCAAACCAAATCTTTTATATGGATTATAACATAAGTAAAAATAATATAAAAATAAATATTAAAACATATAAAAAGACAAACAATATCATATAAATCCTAATATAAATATTCAAGTTGAGTAAATAGTTAAATACATAATAAATTATGCATTTTATTGTAATAAAGAAGATGAGTTTGCAAGATAAACGTGAAGATGAGTTTGTAGGTATTGCGGAAAATAAGTGTAAAATATAAGGATAAAAGAGACTAAAAAATAAGCCCATTAATTAATATGAAAAATTTACTCAAAAAATTTATTGGAGAACTTGTTTTGAAAAGCTCCAAATTTGAGTTTCTTAAAAAGTTGTATTTTGACTGCAAAAAAAATCATATCCATTAAAAAATATTTTTTTATTTTACAATTAAGCAATTATTAAAAAAAATTTTGCAATAAAAAAAAATACTTATCGAACTCTCCAAAACTCGTTCAAACAAGCACTAAGCATTATCACAAGTTCAGGTTAGGGATGGATGAAGACTTTGATTTTGATTCTAGGGATGTGGCTAACTGATTCATCTTCAAATTTAATGCATTTTTTAACTTGCGGATCTAATGATGATCCGAACTTCTACGGTTGTGATAGGTGAGAATGTAACATCCTCCTTTAATCACTCCTTTAATATAAATAAATGATACAACAAAGTAGTACTCTTGTTTAGTATTTGTTGTGTGTTGATAAAAAAGAAGGTAAGATACAAATATAGATTTACTAATCAGAAAATGCATTAGATATAGTTTAATGCAACGATTAAAAAACTCGACCGGCTCAATCGTAAAAAGTTTAAACTGTCTAATTTTTTGGTTTGATTTTTAACTTTTCGGTTTAATTTAATTTAATAACTCTTATTATTAAAAACCAATCAATTCATCAACTAATCGGTCAATTTTTGCAAATTAATAAGTTTTTATAAATCAAAATAAATCAATTAATTTTCATATTCTTTGAAAGTTAAGAACAATCTTTTTTCAATCATATTTCAAAATTTTAAATTTTATTTAATCTTTAGTCGATTTTACGACAGTCTAATATCGGTTGAATTTAAACCTTAAATCTCTTGTTTTCCTGTTTAATTTCTTGTCCATTTTTGAAAACATTGGTTTAATGTAATAAAAGTGGCAATAAATTCGTCATATTAGTCTTATAATATTTGAATTTAAATTTTCATAAGTTCAAATTAATCGAAGCACTAATCAAATTAATATCAATTTGATTTATATTGCTTAAGAGCCTGTTTGGTTGAGCTTTTGAAATTTTCAAAAGTACTTTTTTCTACCACAAAAGTTAATTTAAGGAAAGTCTAATATCTAAAATTATTGCATTAAATTCAAAGTCAACTCAAAATTCACGTAGGTGAAATCACGATTTTTGTTAAGCCTACACCCTAAACTAACTTTCGTCTTGGAAGGGCTTACTCCTTTTTATATATATTTTGAAGATGATTCCAATGCCATAACAAAACCAAGTAATTGGTTATGATTCCTTTCAATGTTGAGTGGAAAAGAAAAGAAAATAATTGAGAAGTAAAATTGCAGTCATTCAAGTTCAAAGTGTCTTGTCCGGATCTTAATAGCAGTTGAAGAAAGCCAACATAGCAGTTGAAGAAAGCCAATAGACCTTATGATTGTATCGTCTTCCTACCAACACTTTCCCTTACTTTTCAATATTCTAATTGAGCCCTTTCTTTGACAAACTAATGGAGTCAAAATTCCCTAAGTTTTAGTGGATGGTATTGAACCTGAGGGGTTGAATTCTAGAGTCGACGGGGAATGTATAGGGTGGTGACATGCTATGATCCCTAAGTTACCTATTGCTATGAGGTTTTGGCAGCAAAAAGCAGGACAAAGAGACATGAAGCAATGGCTGAAGGAAGTTATCCGCCTATGGAGCTATTTGTTCTCCTGCTTTTCTTGTGGGTCTGAACGGAACTCTAAAGGGGGAGATCATTTGTGGGTACTGCTTCACTCTATGGTCAAAAATGTTTACAGGCTCTACTTTAGGAAGGATAGGATGTACAGGGAGATGATTAGGCCCATATGGTTGCCGTTGAGTTTCAACCTGACACTTGAAAGCCTATGCTCTACGGAGATAAATGGACAAGATGGCCTAATATCAACATACGAAGAGCACAAAACTAGCCCTCCCGTTAATCTGAACTGTAGGTCAGAGTTGATGAAACCCAGTTTCTCAATATCGAAAAACAAACAGGTGGTTGATGGCCCAGCGAGATTGTACACAACTCGTATACAATTATGTTCTTCATCAGTAATGCAAATTTTATTTGGATACTGTATGTTCTAACATAAATCTTGTAAGTAGGAACGACAGAAATCAAATTTGTTTTACAGTTTAATAAATCAAATTTAATTTAAGTATGTTCGAATTCAAAGATCATAAATTATTGTAACAGTACAGTGCACATTGAATCATTGCTTATTCAAGCATATATGTCATGCTACAATCAACTAGAACATATATCGTACAAGATATGTTACGTAAAAAGTATGCATGGCTCTCCAAATCCGAGCTCATGTCTACACATGAAGCAACGAATTGTTCAAAAAAAGAAAGAAAGAAAGAAAGAAAGAAAAGGAAAACATATTTTAACAGCTAAAGTGTTGATATCAATTCTGTTGTTAATTGTTATTTCGGTATTTCGATTGCCATTCTGTTCTCGCTCTAACTATCTCTGCCTTGTCAGCTTGCATGCGGAGGAGATGGGTATATTCCAAGTCTGCTTTGCGATTACAGGAGTTGTTATTTGAATCTTCTGTAGTTCTTGTTAGGGACTCCAACAAGTTTGATTGTCGACATTCTCGCCTATACTCCAAGGTCATGCTTGTCAGGTTGTAATCTTCCAGGACATTCATTGGCACACTCTATTAACAACATGAAAAACAAAACACTAATTTCTCTTCAAACTCTGATTTGTTGCAGTGTTCTGAAACTGGTGAAGTAATTGTAATTAAGAACGTACCTCCAGAATCCATCCAATGTATTTTACATTGTTTACGTGCTGATTTGCATCCATGTCACTCCATCTGGGCTGCATTTGTTTGACAAGAAACTCAGTACATAAAGACTAAATTTCCATGTCCCAAGGTATCTCATGAGCTGAAATTTTTGTACTTACAGCTAAACCGGATCTAATTCTCTCTGCAGTTCCATCAGTAAGTTTATTGATCTTTTCTACATCGTTCTTTTCAATAGGAATGGCAACCCTGTTTAGGTAAAATGGCAGCAACTCTTCCCTGACTTCTTCAGGGATTTTTGATAATTTCCTTGTCTCTCTGTTCATTATCACCCATGTGCTGCAAGAGGGCAACAGGAGTTAAAAGTTGTAAGTTTGTCAGGAAAAATCTCTTTGATGCGTTAATTTGTAGAAGCTGCACCTTGTTGCTCTTGTTATCATGTCTTGTGTTTTGTAGTCTCGGATTACCCAATCCCTACGCATCCCATTTTTACCTGCTGCATCAACCCACGTGTCAATCTCCACAACATCCCCCCTGTTGAATTCAACTTTCTACAATCAGTTTTGTACCCAGATTCTCAAGTAATGAATTAATGATGGTGCAGATATTTTATTGTTTACGAATCGAAAACATACCAGCTACTGTAACTCTGTACTTGAATGTGTATGCGAGTGACTACCCAGATAAGCTTCCTCAGACTCATCTCTCTGGTGGCACCAAAACCATCTCCTGCAAGCCCCGAGCTTGTTACATGGTTAAGTGCAGTCTCCTGAAAATCATTCCATGCACACACACAGTCCAATCAGACTAGCTGTTAATGCCCCTTAAAGAATTGAATATTGTAAATTGAAACCGATGCTAACCTGAAGGAGGTTCATTAGTGTCTCCATGGTGGCAGTTTTGTCTGGGCCGATCTCATAAGACCTGATGATGAATGTCTGTCTGTAAACCAACCTATCCTCCACAAACCTTCCAAGCAAATAAGCCTGAGATGGTTCATCAACAACATCACTATCCAATACCAATCCATTAACAGTCTTCCTGCCACTATCTGGAGCCTCGCCAACACAGTTCCCATTTACCTTTCTCCCATTAACAACGTCCACGCTTCCAGGGTTAGTAGCGCTTAACATAACGCAAAATCTACCTCTTTTCACCCATGAAGAAGAAAACACCGGTTTGGCCATTGCCATTTTCACGTTTTCTTTCTCTACCTTGAAAAAATTTCCCTCAAAGTATAATCTAACACTACTGGTTGCTGCCATTGATATGATTGCTTAGTGAACATTCATTTACCACAAAAATATAAGAACGCCACAGGTATGACTTGTGAAGGAAAAGGGTGAAGCTTGGAGCTGACTTTTCTTCCCGGAATAGACTTTCAATTGTTAGGTTGTCTAATTAGCTACCTATATACATAACAATCACAAGTTGGAGTAAGACTACATTTCCTTTGGGAAACGAGCGGGCATAAAATGAGATACTACGGAAGACGGTGTTGTTTTGCAGTTCAACAACTCTGGTGGGTGGGGGAGAATCGCATAGGGTGCTTGACATTAGCTTACACGCAAACGTGTGGGGATCCGAGAGTTCTTTTTAATGGGGTTTAAGCAATCTACACGATTGTTTCATCAATTGCGGCTTTTGAAGGCCTGTTTGGCAATTATTGGTAATCTTCTACTTACTTTAACATAATTTATGTCACTAGGTCTCTCCCTCCTTGGGTTCAAACTTCCCTTTGGTTTCGGACCAAATCCATGAATTTGATCTACTAGGGCTGTTATAACCCAACCCAACCCTACGACCCGACCTGAGATGATATATTGTTTGAAGCCTAGTGAGATCGGATCGGGTCGGATGACAAACATTCATCCTGACAAGTGGAGCTGTGGATGAGGAGATTTTGTTTGGCCCACCAAACCGTTCAAAGCTCAAAAGTTCCAACTTTTGTCAGGACGCGAGAGACTAGACACCTGCTTTCCTTGTGACAGGTGTCGCCGACCCACTGCCTCAAAAATATGAACAAGTGGCTCGTTCTTGGGAAAACAACATACTCGTTTTTTCGGAAGAGATTGTTAAATATGTTATTACTATTTAACAACAAACAACAATAATTTTTATATTTTATTAAATATAAATGTTATATAATCAGTCAAAAGATTGAATAAAATTAAAAATTTTAAAATAATTTTAAAATATTATTCTTACTTATTAAAAATTTTAAAGTTTAATATAAAAAGAATAATAAATAAAAATTAATTAATTAATTTTAATTTATAAAAATTGATTAGTTTACAAAAATTAACCGATTAATTATTATACTAATTAATTTTAACAATAAAAATTATCAAGCTAAATTAAATTGAAAAAAATAAAAACTAAACTAAAAATTTAATTTATTCAAAGTTTTTATTATATTTTTAAAACATTGCAAAATAATAATTTAAAATAATGAGATTCCTCGTTTTTAATAAAAAGGATGTTTAAAATAAATGATTTAATTAAAAAAAATAAACTTTTACTTATTTTAAGAGATATTGTTAGTGTTGTAATTTACATTATAATTTAATATGATCATATATTTAATAAGAAAACTTAATTTTACTTTTTCCTCTTATTATATTTTAGAAATATTTTTTATTTAATCGTATCTTTTAAAAATTTTAAAAACAACAACTTATTTTTTTCAAATATTTCAAGAAAATTCACACTCAATAAATTACTTATAGCTTAATAGCTTTAGTCTTTTTATTAAATTAAGTTGCAATTTAATGTAAATTTTATTTTTAATATGAGAAAAAAATCCTTGCAAACTTTATTATACATTTTTTTGTACCATATTTCAGAAAAAAAAGTTGAAAGTAACTAGTTTATGTATTATATACGTACATATTACAATGAATACGAGTGGATCTTTATCCATCAAGATCAATTAATAAACCAGTCATATATTTGGATGGTGCCAATGCTAGTTCGACACGTTCAACGCAGCATCCGTTACATCTGACACTTGTCCTCAACTCTTCCATATATTGGTGGAGGGAGACCCATCTCATCAAATTCCTACTCTTGTTAGAAACCAAACGGCCAAACCGTTTTCACATCTGTCATCTGTTATCTTCTCAGCTAATCCGACCTGTTCTTGACTCTGTTTCCCAACCTGTGTTCTCCGCAAGAGATTAGGAAGAGAGAAGAAACATGAGTCGCTTCTGGACTCTGCTCACTCACTTTCATTCAGTAGCTGGGTAATTTTCAATTACTCCTTACAAATCAGAGCAGACTCAGCTTGTTTTTTCGTTGTGATCTTAACTTTGGTTTTTTATTGTCACGCAGGCCTGTTTTGATGTTACTCTACCCCTTGTAAGTTGCTAAAAAAAATCTGTCTTTTCAATTTGTTTCATGTTTTTGAGTTGAAATGATTAATCCTTTTGTGGTTGGAAACAGATACGCCTCGGTGATTGCCATAGAGACCCCTTCAAAAGAGGACGATCAGCAGTGGCTTGCTTATTGGATCATATATTCCTTTCTAACTCTATCAGAGATACTACTCCAATCCATCTTAGAGTGGTCAGAATCTTTATCTATACATACACCTGAAAAGACCCAGTTCTCGTTTAATTTCTTATCGCTTCTTCATCTTGTAGGATTCCTATCTGGTACACCGTGAAACTAATATTGGCGGCATGGTTGGTCCTACCACAGTTCAGAGGAGCAGCTTATATTTACGAGAAGTTCGTGAGAGAGCATGTAAGGAAATATACCGGAATCCATCCCGTTCACAAATCTCCCAGTGTAAATGGGAAAGGGAATAAGAAGTTTGTGCAATCTCCCAGTGTTCACAAATCTGCCAGTGTAAATGGGAAAGGGAGGAAGAAGTTTGTGCACTTCATAACTCCCAAGAAAGTAAGTTAAAATTGCTCAATCTTGGAATTAGTTAATAACTCCTCTGCTTTCAGTTTTGATCATCAATTACAGGTCTTGACGAGGTGTTTCATGTTTATGGACAGGCGGAGCAGGAGGCTTACTGACGAGTGAAGAGAATGGGACTAACAGTGGAGTCTCAAGTTTGGTTTTTGCTTGTGTGAACATAGTTTTCTTTCTGGTGGGTTGTAGTTGTAGCTAAACTATACTTTCGGTTGGGTTGTAAATCTTTTGCGACTATTTGTACACTTGGAAGACACGTTTTCTTTTGTTGAACATGAAACCCTCGTTGATTGGTCGGAGGTCTAAGTCTTAAATCTTGGCCACCATATCTGGCAGAGACGTTTGCCTAATTTTACTTTCATGTTAAGCGTTATTTCAAGCTGATGTTTAGTGGTTTCAGCGATTATACAAAACGGCAAAATGACATTCAAAGTTCAATAATTGCACTGAAATTTAACGGATTAATTATAAAAAAATTATGCTATTTTTTTAATTCTCAGTCTTTTTATTGAGTTTGTTGACATAATTTGTAATGCATTTTAAAAATTTTAAATATTAATATACACCTTTTAAAATTAATACAATAAAAAGGAGATTATGTGATTCGAGAGTAAAATAAGGTTGTTTATTCTAATTAAAAACAAAGAGTTTACTGATACAATGCCAGATTAGTTTGGAGTATTGAAACAACAAACAGAATATGAAAGATGAGGGTGTTGAGATAATTAGTTGAAAATAAAGGGAACAAATTGAAAATAACAAGTAAGAACATGGAGATTGTGTGAACTGATTTAAGTCCATTTTTAACGATGTTATTTTAGTTTTGTAATTAAATGATGTTGTTTTATTAATCTTAAATTGTGTTAATTTTAGTTGACGTATATTAATAGTCAAGTTTTTTGAAACACGTGATAAGTTATGTTAACAAATTTAACAGAAAGAGTATAATAAGGTTAAAATTGAAAAAATTAAAAATTTAAGTATTTTATTGTCACTTTTTAAAATTTAATTATAAATGCAAAATTTGAATTTTTTTAAAAGAATGAACCAAAATTTAACTTTAAACTCTCGTGAAAAAGCAATATCCTCTTTAAATTCCTTTTTAAATTAGTCATTATTATTAACATATAATTAGAGTTTCCAAAGATACATGAGCGTCTGTTTAAATTTAGAGTACCAGAAGCATCAAACAAATACCTAGTATACCTTTCTTTTGTTGCTTTGACTGAGCATGAAAATATTGGATGACATCTTTCATCTATTTTATCTTATTTTTATTTTATTTTATAAATTTTAGTCATTTATTTATATAAGATTCATCCGAAATTTATATAAATAGATAACTGAAATTTATAATCTGAAATTTATATAAATAGATAACTGAAATTTATAAAATAAAATGGACAAAAAAATTTTAACCTGAAAACACATATGAATTCCGCGTAAACATATGGTTGAGGTTCTTAAATAGAATAAAAACTGGATAAAATATAGACGAAAGATTCTGGCTCGAAAAAACACGTCTGCGTCGATGACAACGTTAATTGGCAAAGACTGTTTCGTCTCTTTAATGTGTAGGTACCTTATTCTAACAGACTTTCGTTTGCCCGAATCCTCAGGACAGACCTTATTTACAAGCTTTACCTGTCAATTGTATTTAATTCGTCAGGTACCTTATAACTGATTTGGAGCGCACCAAGTTGCTTACAAAGCACAGGTTCTGTGGTTTCAGCTACAGAACAGGCCTGATTTGGCAGAATTGAATAAAGATTGCAGGCTCAGGTGTCTGGGCTCCATTTGATACTCAATTGTTTGATTTGTGTGTCAAACTGGTCATACAAGTATATAAAATTGTGCTGTGTCTATTTTTATTTTTATTTTTAATTTAATAAAAATTTATTTACTTAAACTTTTAGTTTTGTTTTTTTTTCCTATTATGAAAATCACAAAAGTGATTTTCTATTTTTTATTTTTGTAATCTGATTTATTATTAATTAAATATATATTATTTAATTATTAATATATTAATTTTTAATAATAATAATTAGTAATTTAATATAATATTGGATTTAATTAATTAAAATTAATTATTAATAATGTAAATAATTTAATTTATTTTTATGATTAAATTAAATAATAATTATGAAATATAATTAAATTCAAAATCTCTTTAAATTATATATATTTCAAATAAAATTTAATTTAATATTTAAAATATATTTAAAATAAATATTGATTTTAAATAAAGAGTTAAATTTAAGATTATTTATTTGATGAAATAAAATAATTTTAGTAACAATTTGTTAACAAATATTATACAAGTGATTAAAATAAATTTATATTTATAAATTTTAAGTTTTATTTAATATGTAATATTATCATGCACATTAATAATAAAACAAGTTTTTGCTTTTATTTAAAAGAGAGTAAAAACTACAAATAGAAAATTAAAACTAAAACTAAAAATTAAAAACCATTACTCATCTTAATACATCATCCAGTAATTTGTTAGAGGTTGGCACAGTTTTGTCTGATTGTCTCACTCTTAGGAACAATTTCACCCAGTTGTCCTTCCATTGGATTTCACGGAATGCTGATAAGGCTGCTCATGAGTTAGCAAGGGTCGCTTTATTTCACGCAAACCGGTTTGAGTGGGTTTCTATCCCAAGCATTATTGCTCCTATTCTTGTTTGTGATTATCCGTCGCTTGTTATCAATACAAAAGAAGTTCTAGGTTCGGGTGTTATAGGGTAAAGCCTATTGGCTTTGGGTTTAGGTGCCTCTTCTGGTCTTGATTATTCGTTTTGATTAATGAATTTGCTAAGTTTCAAAAAAAAAAAAGATAAACAGAATCGAACCAAATAGCTCCTCAACTTTATTTTCTTATTAATACGATTCAAAATTTTAAGTTAGTTGATTAAATTTAAAGATGAAATACTCCAAAGGAATTTTCATAATTACTAAAATTTTAAAATAAAGCTTCATACATTAAAAATATCACAGTTATTCCCATGTTCTTATTCATTTTATACTAAACGTAATCGTACCCTTAAAGAGAAGTAGATAAGTAGGCTTTTTTCTGAAATTCTCATAAACTTTCCAATTTTATAACATCAACAGTGGGATTCAACCTGTAAACCCTTTTCTATTCTATGCTCTGAATCCCGAATTTTAACTTCCCATATTGTTAAGTGAAAAAAACGGTAGGCTGTAATACTTTCGCAAAATTCTCTGATTTGACCGCAGTTGCTTGTCAGTTATTTCATATAAAACAACCTTATCAGTAATTGTTAAATTTTCAGCGCAAACGAAAACAGAAAAATAAATACGAAATTAAACATATCAACACTAAAAATAACAGCCACAAAATTACCCAAAATCACCTTCAATTGTTGTTCAACACCAAGAAAGAATGCTTATTCAACCCACTTACATCTCACTATCAACAGAAAACGCAACAAAAAGATGAATGAGTTATCAATGTAAAATTAGTTGCAAAATCTCCGAAGACCGCTGATCAAGAAACACACACGATACCCACTAAAACTCGATTTTGTCTCTTGTCCTCAGTAACCGTAGTCTCTTGTCCTCAGTAACCGTAGCTAACCTGAGACATTACCTTCCAAGAACCAAACACTTGGGTGTTGGAAAAAATTACGCAAGATCAAATTTTAGCGCAGCGGAAATATTATATTTTTTTCCCATAGAATCAACTTTAACATAATTAAATTAAAAACATAAAACAAGAAATTGACAAAGATATACTAACCTGTTTCGATTTCTTGTTACAAGTCTCTGTCTCTTTAAATTAGTCAATCCATAAGTCGTTCAATCGTCCGGTCTCTAACTGTATCTACAGATATATTCAGAGAAAACTCAAATCTGATTTGAGAGGAAAAATGTAAGAAGTACTAGCTACCAAATTTCTAATTTTTCCTTTTATATGAAAAATCCTATTTTTCATGTCCTTGGATTTTATTAAAATTATAACTAAAGTCAAACTTTAATTATAATTATATGAATTAATCCTTATAAGATCAAATATCACATATTGACCCTTAAAGTTTCTAAAACTTCTCAATTAAGTCCAACTTAATTCAAATTTCAATTTCTCCTTTATAGACCTTTTATGTGTGACCCATTAGGTTCCTAATATGTTGTCCATGATTTTAAATTATAATTCTAATTCATAATTAGAATCAGATAAATTAAAACTCTTTAATTTATCTTTAATTCCCTAATTAAACAATTTATAATCATAGATCATAATTGATGTCTAGCAATATTTCATGACCACCTAAATATTAGGAATGTCAAAGTAGTTTGACTTAATCTGTCTATGCATGTCTATAATGTATAAATTAATTCTTTCGTCATCTAATGTTCCAATTGGAATTAAAATATGGAATTCGTGTCTACTCTAAATAATCTAATCATGTTCGTTCTTGCTAATTAGTAGATGATTTATAATTGATATTTGAAAACAACTTTTCCAAATTTCAATCTACTCTGGCTAGAGATTTCCAAAATCATTACTGATCAAGAACAACAGAACATTATTCCTAATTACTTTAGGATAACGAATTCTTCATTGATTTACTCAACTATCTCCACATAGTTCATACTATATCCAATAACTACCGAATTGATCTACTCCAAGAATAGAACATAACTAGCATCAAATTATAGTAATTCCTACTTGAGATAACTTTGGTAATCTCAAGTCTAAGGATCAATTATACAACCATCATAATCTATAGACACATAAGTAATGTTTCATTTAGGATTCTCATGATTGGGTTAGTTCAGTGAACTTATTCTCTAATAAGCATCCACATATTTGTTTAAGTATCTCCACACTTTAATCTATGAGATCGATTGCTTTCCTCATGAGAAAGAAACAACTATGTTTTAGTCTAACCATTTCATCAATACCCCGTCTTGATGAAACTATGACTAGGAACATTTTAGGAATAATACAAAATGCAATTTGAATCTTATAGTTATAATCATATTATAATTTCTAATTGCATAACAATTATTCCAGGGATTTTATCTTTAAGATTAATAATTAAACAATTAAAATACACAAAGATAAAGAATGCCTTTTTTAATTGAATAAAAAATTTATACAAATAAATATAGAACCAAAATTGGCTACAAAGGCATAAACCAACAAATTTAAAATTTGATAAAAGGTGTTGAAGCTTTTTCTATCATTATGTAAGGGAAAACATAGTGTGCATAATTTTTTGTCGATATTATTTTAATTGCAAGAAATGTCAGTGCTTTATGTTTGAGTTTTAGAAAACATTTAGGAGATTTTTGTATTAGAGTTAGATCACAGATTGAGAGTTTAATGAAGTAAATCTTATATGACAAAATGGTGTTAAGGTAATGTTTTTGTTATGTAATATTTTATTAGGATTTTGAATATATTTGAGGATTATAGATTAATGACTTTTTTTAAACCTTGTTTCTTTTTTCTTTTTGTTGCGTTCTTTTCTCTATTTGATGATCAGTTCAAAACATTAATTTGATTTCTAAAATGATAGTGAATCATGAAATGGAGCTTTATAAAATCTAAAGAGAAAAAGAAGTGAATTTTGAAATCAATTTATTTTATTTTATTTTATTCTTTTGCATCTTCTATACCATATTCAAGATTGGTAATTGTGGGTCCAAAGTCCTATATTACATACTATTTTAAGGTGTAAAACATCCATTATCTCTTACATCTTAAGAGCTTAAAGAATCTTAATGAATGCTAATGCTTTCTCATAAGTTTGTATATTCTATCATATTTTTTTATATTACGTTGTGTTTAGTTTTTATTGTTTTTAATTTCCTTCATATATTAATTTTTGTTACAAATTCTTGTGATTTGATCCAAATGAGAGATAAATTTAATAAAAATGGTTTGAATATTGCATGCATGTTGATTGGATTATTTTGTGAATTTTGCATCAAAAATTAAAGTTCACATAACTGTACATGAAAGAAAAAAGAAGAAGAATATAATAATAAGAAAGGTGGTGACCAGCCCTAACGGGGTGACAAATATAGTCACCCCCGTGCAAATTCTTATGCATTCCTTTAATTGGTCAGTTTTATTACGTGGCAGCTGTAGGTTGAAGGGGCACAAAAACCTAATCCTAGACGAGGCAATAAATAGAAAGGATAAGAAGGTGGCGGCTACGTCATTCATTCCATTCACTCTTCATTCTTTACACACAGACACATTCGAAGACAGAGAGGAAATAGAAAGAATGAAAGGAAGAAAAGAATATAACAGAGAGAGTCGGTGAAAAAGAGAGAAATAAGGCAGAGAGCTGGAAGCAGAAACAAGCCTTCTGGTGAGAACAAGATGAAGCAAAAAGTGAGAGCTACTGTGAAAAGCTTGAGAGGGATAAGAGACCACCACATCTCACCCACTCGATCTCTATTTGCTTACTTTGTTTATCATCTGTCACATTGTTTCTTGTTGTTTACTGGACTTGTTACTCTTATAGCTTAGCCAACTGTTATTTGTTTTCTTTTCATAGTTAATCTAGTTATTTACTTGGTTTGTTGGTTGAATACTTTTCTTATACTGATAAAGATGGGATCTAAGTATTTGAGAATGATGAACCATATTTATGCTATGATGGGCTTAATCTTAATGTAGCTATTTTAATCAACTATATATGAAGGAGTTACGATTTAGTTGCCTTATTAATTGTTGTGGTTTTTAAACTAAATGGGTGTAATGGCATCACCAAACCTTGCATCATTTTAGTATTAAAAAAAGCATCGAGAGAAGAAGTTTATTACAGAACGAGAAAATATAGACATTTAGGTTAAGAACTAGAAAATTATTAACTTAAGTGGTAATTAGTAGTTAGATTTTCATAATTAATTCGGATAATAACTTGTTGAATATGAAAGTTAGATTAGTTTATTATTCTAGTTGATTTAGAATCCAACTGTTAATTTTCGTAAGACAATTAACCAATCATTTCTCTTAATCATATAGAG
>JANVCL010000006.1:31116702-31149885 GCA_026546855.1 Erythroxylum incrassatum
TTATTTTCATGTGCAAATTTCACTATTCACATGTAAGGGTATGCATGAATATTTCAAAACAATCCTAACCACTCTCAGCCCTTTCCAAATTACTATTCTACTCTTCCCATTGGAGGTGAGATGTTACAGTTGATCAGTTGGCTAATTTATTATCAGAAACTATAAATGTTGGTTTACGAGATGAAAAAGTAGTTTAGTACTAAATTGAACTTGCAAGAAGTAGAAATCTGCTGCTATTGGCTGAAGATTTGTGCATGTCTTGCGTTTATTTTCTCCCTAATATCTATATTTTCTTGTTTTGTTTACTTTCTATACAACCAGGATACCAACTTCTGGGGTTCAGCTTATACCACCAGGTACGCAGTTCCTTACCTTCAAGAGATTGGAGGCAAGATCATAGTAATGTCCTCTTCTGCTTCATGGTTGCCAACACCAAGAATGAGTATCTACAACGTAATATTGCTTCTCAGACTAACATCCCTTTAATCTACTTCCACCATTGAACTTTTTCGTGCTAATGGTAACCTTTGAATGTTTTCCAGGCAAGCAAAGCAGCACTCGTGTCCTTCTTTGAGATACTAAGAATTGAACTATCTCCTGATATTCATGTACTAGTTGTGACACCTGACTTCATCGAGTCTGAATTGACTCAAGGCAAGCTTTTGACAAAGGAAGGCATTATGGACATTGATCAAGACACGAGGGATGTATGTTCTATATTCTTTTCAACGTGTTTCCTTGCTAAGATCAAGTTAAGGCTTTTCGGTTAAAAACCAGGTTTAGAACCATATTTGGGCCCTCGAATTGAAAAGCTCACATCTTTTCGGGTCAGTGGACTTCCTGTGCAATTCTACAGAAACCCAATTGACCTTTGTTTTTTCGCTTTTGTTTTGGTAGGTTCAAGTAAGCATTATTCCTGTTGAAACAGCAAGGAGCTGTGCCAAAGCCATATTAAACAGTGCCTGCAGGGGTGATAAGTACCTGACGGAACCATCCTGGTTTAGGATAACGTGGCTTTGTAAGGTGTTAGCTCATGATGTCATTGAATGGATGTACAGACTATTCTACCTTCCTGGAGCGGAAGCTCTGGCGGCAGAAGCAGCCAGCTAGAAAAACTTGATCGTACCGGTGCTCACAGATATCTCTATCCTGAGTCCATCCAAATGCTTGAACCGAAGAAGGAATGAAACCAATGTTGAATTGAAGTGCTTTAATGTTTCAGAAAGTGTGTGTAACTTGTAGTTTCGAGTCTTTTGTTAGAGAGTCAGAAATAAATTGACATTGTGGGCTTCACATTTTACACCATAGGCCCAATCATCTTTTGTCCTTTACTTACCTTTGTTTTTAGCTTCTGTCTTTACTCTTACCTGTCTCTGTACATATTGTGTATATGCCTTTTGTACAGCTAGTAAACCGTTAGTATCAAGACATTTAGCCAGTAGCATAGAGGTACAGGCAACCAATAGCAATAGAGTAGCATCTGTATATATTCTACCCGATTGTTTCAATACAAATATGAAAGAAATATTTTTCATCTTTTACCAACTTTCCTTCGTGGTATCAGAGCTACCCTTTCACCAACCCTAACCTAGCATGTCGAATACAAGTGATATTAGTGGCTCCAGTGCCACACACATACCAACAACACAAGAACAAGAACCCTATTCTGTCACAAATACTGAAAACCTAGGTGCAGTGCTAGTCACAACACCTTTCAATGGCAACAACTTCATTACTTGGAGTAAATCCATAACTATAGCTTTGTGTGCCAAGGATAAACTTTCCTTCATTGACGGGACCTGCATCATGCCCACAGAAGATGTGATTTTATCAGCAAAATGGAGAAGAGCAGATAGCATAGTGAAGTCATGGATTCTCAATGCCATGGTCAAAGAACTAAGTGATGCATTCCTATCCTTTCCTACAGCTAGAGAGCTTTGGGTGGAACTACAGGAAAGATTTAGAGAAGCTAATGGGCCATTACTATACCAAATAGAAAGGGAAATAAGTTCCCTAAAACAAGGTACTCTCACTGGTTTTGCATACTATACTAAACTGAAAAAGTTATGGGATGATTTGTTTAGCTTAAACTCTACTCCCATGTGCACTTGTGATGCATCCAAACACATTACTGCTAAAGAAAATACTCACCGACTTATACAATTTTTAATAGGACTCAATGATGAGTTTGAACATGTGGTGAATCAAATCATGCTAATGGAGCCACTACCTACTGCAAACAAGGCTTTTTTCTATGTTATAGACTATTGAAAGACAAAGGATGGTCAACTCTACTATGGACAGTACCCCCAACATGGCAATGCTAGCCAAACAATCAAGCAACTGGAAGAAAGGAGGAAAAACCAACACCACCAATGCCAACAAAGGACACTATCTCATGAAAGAGGACAAATAATGTGAGAAATGTAAAAAGAATGGGCATACCTTGGAGACATGCTTCAAAATTCATGGAGTCTCTGATTGGTATAAGGAGCTCAATGCACAAAAGGAAAAAAGGAAGGGCAAACTTGGCACAGATAGTGGACACCCTTGCAGAAAACACACAAGAACAGAATGAGAATAAGCCATGGAGTGGAGGGATCACTTCAGATTTAGCAAGTTTCATTCAACAGGAAATAAGTAAAGCAATCAAGGGCAAAACTGTTGGGGAGGTAAAATATTCAGGGTTTCAGAATTATGCAGGTAATGCTACACATTCTATGAACATGGTTTCCAACTATCCGAACTCTTGGCTTATTGACTCAGGTGCCTCTACACACATGATGAATGATTTGAAACTTTGCACTAGATATATAGCTAATACAAATGTTTATGATCATGTGATTCTCCCTGATGGAACAAAACAAGAAGTTGCCCACATTGGCCATGCATAAATAGGGGACAAAATTACCCTCAGAGAAATCTTACACATGCCCAATTTCTTCAAAAATTTGCTATCAGTTAATAAACTCACCACACAAAATGAAATTGCTGCCATTTTCGTATCTAACAAGTTGTTTTTGCAGGACCTTCGGACTAATGATGTCATAGCAATCATTAAGGCAGTGAATGGGTTGTATGAGTTGACTACCGAAACCTTCCTACCATCCAATACCCTAAAAGGTCCCTCTTTAGAGTTTTACAATTTTGAAAATATTACTCTCAATGTTACAGTAGCTTTCGATTTATGGCATTTTAGACTAAGGCATGTATCCAAGGAAAAGTTACAGCACATCAATGAAATCAAAGTTTCTGTTCCTCATAAATATGAATGCCAAGTTTGTCCCTTAGCCAAACAACATAGAAAACTCTTTCCCAAGCATGGGATACACACAAACAAACCTTTCGAAATCATTCATATGGATTTATGGGGACCCTACAGTGTTCCTACAGTGAATGGTTCACACTATTTCCTCACAATTGTGGAAGACTTCTCTAGAGCTACTTGGACTTTCATACTTAAACACAAACACCAAACCCAACAAACCATACTACAATTCCTTAAAAACATTGAGAGACAATTCAACACCCAAATAATGAAGATACATACCGATATTGGGAGGGAATTCATTAACTAGGAATGCATCAACATATTTAAGGCAATGGGAATACTACATCAAAAGAGCAGCCCATACACACCACAGTAGAATGGGGTAGTGGAAATTAAGCATAAACATCTCCTCCAAATTACTAGAGCCCTATTCTTCAAAGCTAAATTACCTAAGGGGTATTAGGGAGAAGCATTGCTTACAGCCACATACCTTATCAACCGAATCCCAACCAAAGTTTTGGGGTGGCTGAGTTCTTTTGAAAAACTGCATAATAGAAAATCCAGTTATGAGCTTCTGAAAACATTTGGCTGCCTATGCTTTGCCCTAGACAAAACACCAAACAAAACTAAGTTGAATTCTAGGTCCAAAAGATGCATTTTTCTTGGGTACATGCCAGATTATAAGGCCTATAGAGTTATGGACTTAGACACTAAAGCAGTGTTTGTGTCAAGAGATATGGAGTTTTATGAAAACAATTTCCCTTATACAGACCAAAACCCAACAACCACACAAGCAGCCGGCCCTCTATTCTCAAGCATCCTAATCAATGAAGAGGCAAATTACCCCACACAAACACCAATTACAATTGCCACACCACAAACTGAACTCACTTCCCAGCCATCTGACCTTTCCCCACCCGACAATCCATAAGACCAAAGCACCATACTAAATGCACCTACATAAAGGAGAAGCAGCAGAACCCACATACCTCCCAAATATCTGTAAGAATATGTCCTTCAATCCACTCACTCTCTTGCTGATTGTAATGTTGCATTGCAAGTCTGTTGTCCTACAGGAACAAATGAAGAGGGTTTAAAGCTATTCAACATTAAGCACAACATCAATTACAACACCTTTATAGGTAATGTTTCTAGAACTTTTGAGCCATTATCTTATGAGATTGCTAGCAAAGATGAAAGGTGGGTACACTCTATGGGACTTGGAGACTCACTGAATTACCTAAAGGAAAGAAGGCCATAGCCTCAAAATGGGTATACAAAGTGAAGAGTAATTCGGATGGAACAATGACAAAATTAAAGTCTAGACTTGTAGCCAAGGGCTTTTGTCAAAGGAAGGGAGCTAACTATTCGGAGGTCTTTTCTCCAGTAGCAAAGATGGTAACAATTAGAGTATTCATAGCTATAACTGCCTCCAAACAGTGGTCCATACATCAAAGTGACATTAATGATGCATTCCTTCATAGTCACCTAGAGGAGGAGTTATACATGCTACCACCTCAAGGCTACACTAGAGCTAAGGAAGGATAGGTATGCAGACTCATTAAATCAATCTATGGTTTAAAACAGGCTGGGAGACAGTGGCACAAAAAGTTGTCCTTAAAACTATCTTCAATGCAGTTCATTAAATTAGAAGCAGATCATTGTTTATACACTAGAGCCACAGGAAATGACTTTATGGCAATAGTTATATATGTGGATGATATTCTGATAAAAGGGGCAAATGAAGAACATATTATCTCAATTAAGAAAAATTAAACTCAGAATTCACAATCAAGGATCTTGGATATGCAAAATTTTTTATGGGAATTGAAATAGCTAGATCAGAAGATGGAATGATACTTACCCAAAGTAATTACATCCGAGACCTCCTCTAAGAGACTGGGCTAATAGATTGTTCACCCTGTGCAACACCCATAGTTCCTGGGACAAAGTTAACCATCGACATGGGTGAACAACTTGACAGACCAGAAGAGTACAAAAGATTAGTAGGAAAGTTACAATACTTAGGGTTTACAAGACCTGACATCACATATACTACTCAACAACTTAGTCAGTTCATGAGCAACCCTCGAGTACCACATTGGGAAGCCGCCAAGAGAGTACTGAAATACCTCAAGGGAGCTCAGAACCTGGGGATTTTTTACGCAATAGAAGAAAGCCCTAACCTTGTAGCCTTCTTCGACTTGAACTGAGGAAGTTGTGACTTCTCCCGATGCTCCTTAACTGGGTTCTGTGTTTTCCTCCGAAAGTCACTGATCTCCTGAAAAATAAAGAAACAAACAACGTTGAGTCGCTCTTCTGCTGAATCGGAGCACAGAAGCCTAGCCTCGACTACTTGCGAACTAAAGTGAATAACCCAAATCTTATATACTTTTCAAATTCAGATTCCGAAACCCATACCTTTGTATTGAGACAACCAGGCGGCTTTTTACATCTCCAGAAACCCAATCTTCCATGAGAGAATGAAGCACCTCGAGATCGACCTCCATCTGGTTCGCGACTGCGTCAACCTAGGGTTCCTGGAGCTCAGACATGTGAATACAACTCAACAACTCGCAGATCTGTTTACAAAGCGTTTAACCACACGAACCTTCTCGACTCTCATTTGCAAGCTCGAAGTTATCGATTTTCAACCACAAGTTTGGCTTGACCGGGCCGTGTTAGAGAGTCAGAAATAAATTGACATTGTGGGCTTCACATTTTACACTATAGGCCCAATCATCTTTTGTCTTCTACCTACCTTTGTTTTTACCTTCTGTCCTTGCTCTTACTTGTCTCTGTACATATTGTGTATATGCCTTTTGTACAGCTAGCAAATCGTTAATATCAGGACATTTAGCCAGTAGCATAGAGGTACAGGCAACCAATAGCAATAGAATAACATTTGTATATATTCTACTCGATTGTTTCAATACAAATATGAAAGAAATATTTTTCTTCATCTTTTACCAACTTTCCTTCATCTTTCTTTAAGTGTGACGAAATAAAATAGAATAGAGTGATTTGACCGTCTTAGGACTTCAGGTCCAAGGTACTGTGCTAATTTGGATTACTTTTCAACTTTTAGATGGACCCAAACTAAATGGTACAATTAGTTGTTAATAGCAGAAAGACCCTTCATTAGTTGACAGATGGATTCATTGATCGTCATGAACATATTATCCTCTGTAAACCACAAGTAACATACAACTCTACTATTCAACAATTACTCAACTCTGATTAAATTGTGAAATTTAGGAATATCTATCGTGAGATTAATAGAGCTACGAATTGATTAGTTAATTATGTCAGTTCTCTTAAAGTTGGCATTAATTGATATAAAAACTTGCTTATGGATTGTTTTACTATCCTCCTAAAGGATGTCAACCCCGCGGCTAGATACTTAACATCAATGTACTTATCTTTCTTATAAAAAAAGAAAACTAAAAAATCAAATTAATCTTAGAATCAAATATCTTTTATGAGAATGATTATCTAGTGGACACTGTGCATTGGTTGTTATACTTCGCTGCTCAAGAAAAAAGAACATTGGAATATAAAAATAGGGTTCTTATTGATAATAATTATAAAAAAAGACATTTAAAATAAAAAATTATTTTTATTAATTTATATATAATTAAATGTCTTTCCACTTACGATGAGCTTGACATCAGAAGCTAACCCATAAATGTTCATTTATAGCAATCAATCTTCTCAGCCAAAAGTTAGGTGGTCAGTGCTGATAATGGTCCTGCGCGTGTTAGATGTGTCCCTTCTTCTACCATTCAAACCCTGGTACTAGAAATTTGAGTGTCCAGCCGCTGTTGACCTTCCTCGACTGTCTATTCTGCATTTTATTCACATTTATCATAATCCAACAAGACTGAAGGGAGCTAAGACAGCAACTTTTCCCTACCTGACGTGAGAGTGCTGTGGCTGTGAGACTTCCATGGACATAAAAGAACTCCTCACCATCAAACTTTTTCTTTATAGAAGTTGAACATACTCACCATCTGACAGTACCCGAAGCAAAACTAAGGCTATGGATTTGGTTCATAACTTGTTCAGTCTTTTGCTTCCTCCTTTAAACACCATCGTTCTCATTTGTGTCTTACCTCTATATCTTATAATCAAGCTTATTGACTCTCTAAGAAGGCATTTTCGCAGCGAGAACGTGGCAGGCAAAGTAGTGATCATTACTGGGGCAGCTTCAGGAATTGGTGAGGTGAGGCCTTAAGTAGTCGACAATGTCAATTTGTTTGTTTTATCATTCTTAAATGCAATATACTAATCAGGATTTGAATACTGATAAGCTATATATTTCTTTTTAAACATGGAGATAATTGCTTACGAGTATGCCAAGAGAAGAGCTTGTTTAGTTCTGGTTGACATTAAAGAGGACTGTCTTAAACCTGTGGTCGACAAGGCCAGGGCTCTAGGCTCACCGGATGTTATGGCCATTGTTGCTGATGTTTCCAAGTTGGAAGATTGTGAGAGATTTGTTAATGAAGCTGTGCAGCATTTTGGTAAATGTAAGTTTAACTGCTTTTGGGGTTCGGTTTTTTAACCCTATTATTAATCTGCTTCTCTGAATTGGCTTGAAAAGTGGATCATCTGGTGAACAATGCCGGGATGGGCTTAGAAGAGGACTTTGGATATGTGAATAAGATCTCTGCACTTCGACGATTGATGGTATTCAATTGCGTTTGCTAAAGAAGAGATTACTATGTATATATATTTTCTAGTAAGCTATTCTCCAATACAGCACTTAAAATGCAGGATGTAAACTTCTGGGGTGCAGTTTATGGCACACAGTTTGCACTTCCACATCTACGAAAGAGCAAAGGGAAGATAATCGTGGTGGCTTCATGCCTTGGACGGTACCCTATTCCAAAATCGGGTTTTTACAGTGTAAGAATTTAATCCTTTATGTACATTATGTTGGAATCCAATCACAAAGTGGTGGCCGAAACCAAGCTTGTTCTTGTTATCAGGCAAGCAAGGCAGCTCTAATAAGCTTCTGTGAGTCATTGAGAAGTGAATTTGGTGGGGAGATTGGGGTGACAATTGTGACTCCTGGAAATATAAGAACAGATATGACTCGAAAGGTAACAATTCATCTCATCATGTTAGCAAAAATCTACAAACGAGAACGCTTTGGACTTGATGAAATCCTGTGTTAACTGATTTTAAAGAGCACCTTTATTATTCTAAATTACTTAAAAAACACTTTGTAATCTGTTAAGCTTTTTTTAATCAAATTATTGTTAAAAATAACTTAAATAATAAGAGTGCTTTTTAGTATGAGTGAAACCAAGAAATCATACTAATAATGGTTTGTTAGTAGTTACTTACGTCCAATTTGCCGATGTTCTGATAATGCAGAGTAATAAGAATTTCATAATCCCATCAGTATCGAGAGAAGCTTGTGGGAAGGCAATAGTGAGGAGTGGTTGCCGTGGAGACAATTACTTGGTGGTGCCATCATGGGTTTCTTTCCTTTTCCCCTGGAGATTTTGGTATCCTGAGATAGCTGACTTAGGCAACCGCTGGGCCTTTGTTCTAAGGTACAACTACAAGAACAAATCAAAGCTGAATCCAACTTCTGTCAACCAAATTGATGAGCTCAAGTCAAACTAATCAACCCACAACTCAAATTGGCATGTACTCGCAGGCAACTCTTGCGTTCGTAATGAAATCAGTATGCTAGTACGAGGAGCTCTGAATTGTTATTGTACCTTATTATGTATCTCTACTTCACTACCTTTAATCAGCCCCTCCATGTAATTGATGTAAGGCTTGTGATCTCCATATGTCCGATGGAATTTATAAGTAACGTCCAATCACAAGAGTATAGGATCGATATAATTGCTAAATTGATTTCATTCAAGTAAACGAAACCGATAACAGACAATGGGTTGTATAATACATAAACTACCAGATGAATAAACTACCTTGTTGATCGTTTTCCGCGTCTCATAACGATTTTCGAGGCTCAAATCTCAGATACCGCCTGTTGATACAGTTCAATGCAACATACAACAGCAACTGACTCAATTTTCAGATTAATACTCTACAGATGCAGAGGAAATTAACTTTGGGATTCAGTATATAGCTCCTACTTTGCAATTCCGCACCTCAAAAGATGCCGCAGGAAAATGGTGGTAAATTCTTCGTGCACTGCATGGTTGCCTGCACCAAGGATGGCCTTCTATAACGCAACGGATGCACTCAACTCTGTAGAAAAACTGCATCCCATACAACATTGTCCTTTGACTGTATCCCTCTATTTGTTTTAAACAAGAAAAGCAGCTCTTCTTGCTATATGGGGAACTCGAGAGGATGAAATTGGGGTCAGAAGTTGGAATAACAATTGTTACCTAGGACCGATCGTGTCAGAAATGAATGGAGGCAAATTTATCAGAAGTTGATAGAGAATGAGAGATGTATATTTCCACTTCAAAGCAACAAAAAAGAAAGTAGATATCACTGAATTATGTCAGCATACAACCCTCACTGAACTGCTAGGTTCAAGTAAATAGGATGCCACTGGAGTCCACTGAGAAGTGTCCCAAAAGAATTGTAAATGGTCCATCTGGACAGAGCAATTGCATGGCAGAACCAGCTTGTAATGCAACATTTGTCTGGAAGGTGCTTATCCCTGAGACAACAGAGTGGAGCAACTACATGTTTCCACTCCATGGAAGACGTAGTTCTTAAAGAGATACAGGATTGTCCACTTAGTAAATAAAAATTCTCTGACACCTGGTAGCTCCAATTTCATGGGATGATGGTCTTTCCATATCTTTATCTGCATCATGCATATCAGCCATTCTAAATTGCAATTGTCCTTAGGCAATGTCCAAACATGAATCAGAAGGAATAGCTACTCTGTGTGTTGTGCATAAAACAACAACACATAAGAAATGGCAGGTTTTCAGATGATCTTCATTTCCTAAGAAATAAACCATTGTAATTTCACCAAAGTACTAATCATCTTGGTCATCGCTATAATGCAAACAAAGACAAAGTGGATGATTAAGTTGTCGAGACCAAAAAGTCGAAAGAAACGCAGCAAAGGCATAACAGAAACGTGGTAAAGGCATAACAGACTGCTGCCACCCTTAATCTTACGGCTTTTCTTCCTAATCTCTGATGGGTTTTGTGTTTTCAGCTAGAATCATTTGCTTCTTTTCCATTAACAAAAACAAAGCTATCCACCTCACTCCATTGATAATTTGATTAGTTGATATCCTTGTGTACCCTCTGATTTGTCATATTTCCAGCGTCAAACCAAGTAACAAATTTCCTATTAAATTACCAGATGTTGCCATATCAGGGCCATTATTCCATTAACATCCGCTTCTACCAACATAACTTTAATTCACCTCAGGTACCACTGTGTTGCTCATCATCAATATCCATTAACTCCCCTCTAATTATCCTAAATGTCTCTTTAGCCAGAACAGCTTTCATTATGAGCCATGAATCTTCCAGGGCATTCTAAATCTTTCCTTTAGCCGGGAGTTGCTAAGAAGTCCCATCATTCTCAACTTCATAAAGCTTCTAAGTTTCTCCTGAAACAGAGCTCTATATGTGTGGAGATGATCAAGGTGAGATATCGACCCTGTTGACGGTAGGATTCTGTGGTGTTTGTACTGGAGCCAAGGACTTTAGTCTCCTCATTAGCAACCATGCATCAGAAGCAGTGCAGCCTTGGTTCATCTCAAGAGCGATTGGAACTGAAGAAGTTTCGTTCATCTCTATAAGCATTACCCCCTGGACCATAACATTTCCAAACAATGAAGAAGCAAAATACAAAGAGTCATAAAGATCCCAATGCAATAGAGAAAACAGTCTTTTAATACTTTGCACTGTCACAAAGATAAATTCATAACAGAGCACAGGCCAAACAATGTTTTATTACCTCAAAATTCACCAAGAACATTTGGAAAATTTTCAGAGTTTCCTTCATATCTCTAGCGTTCTCTTTGTTTGAAGAAGAGAGAGCAGCAGTGACCTCCTCGGGGGAATGACCTATTCCTTTCTGTACCAACTGCAGAGAAGAAATATTTGGTTTACATTTTATTATTGATAACTTCGTTTATTTGCATGAAAGACTAACTTCAAAACTTACATTATGATCGATAAGAATATCTGAGATGAGGCTACCATCATCAACGTAAACCTGGAGCTCATATCTTGTCCTTTGCTTATATTGAAATGCCTTTACACCAGTTAGGAAACACTACAATTTTTCACAAATATTAGCAAACAATCATCAAACGATGAGAAACCTTTACAAGCATTCACGCACATAGATATGTGCACCCAGTTACAGAGAAAATTATATTATGCGTACCTTAACTTTTCCCTGAACTGAAGATATATTCTCCCTCACTGCAGCCCATTGAGCTGACAAACTAGCCAAGTATGTGAATGGGATTGCTTTCTCTCCAGTTAGTACAAGTGGCTGCCCATGTTTGTCAACCATACCAATGTCTCCATGAGATGGTGGGCCATTGGAGAGATCATTAGGTCCCGAGTTCTCCCCACTAACAGGAGTATCAATACGCATCTCCTCAACCTCAAAAACAACACTAGATAATCGATTAGCTGCAGATTTTTCTGCGCTCATTGAAATAGCTGATTCTTCTCTAGTCCATTGATTGGTAACAGTGTGAAGTGCAACATCGCAGCTGCCTAGAAGATGTACATGCAAGCAAAAAGAGGAAAAAAGAACGAAACCTTTTTGAGAGGTTATAAAGGCATTTCATACGAGAATAACCTAGAGTAGTGTAGTTTTGTTGTATACAAGCATATAAATATGACCAGACATGTATTTTATTATACAGATGCTCCATATTTAAGAACACGAAGTTTTTTGTAGAAGCTTACGGTAATCAATAGGTATGTAATGTGTTAAAATGTTTGATTACTATGTAATTTATCATGGAACTGCAGTCCGAGCAAGAATTTATTATTAGACAAACAAGTATGTATTAATATCAGCATCTAACAACTTGTTCTATCTAAAAAATCAGTTTATATGTTCAACTATCAATGTTTTGGCAAAGAAGATGGCCAACATACATCCAGAAAAATTCCACAATTTTTCTCACATAAGGTTTCAGATAATGCAAGTGGTTATCTAAAGAGAGCTTGTACATATTTGGGGTTGAATGGTAAATTTAAATAGTTAACTTCCTATTCACTGGAATTATTGCAATGTCAAACTCAAAGGAGAATAAAATGAAACCAACCCAACCTTGATTATCGGTCTGCTGGGGATCTGCAGGTTGTACTGCAGAACTACTTATGTTCCCAGCAACACTGACAGCAAAATCAGTATGTCTAGGGCCATCAATAGTATTGTTACTCTGTCCTGGAATATTAACAAAGTCATTCCCATGTCTAGAAGCAGAAACAGAGCTACCCATATGTTCCTGATTATTAACAGAACTATCAGTGCTCTCAGAAACCTGTGGCCAGGCAGCCAGAGATGTTCTGGTTGACAAAGGAGGGACTACTCCTGTCCTTGATCTGTAGGGCAATAGTCCAATAGTAAGTACATTAAAGCAGTATCAGGGACTTGAGTATGACAACAAATTTTCTAAATCAGGACTAGAATGTTTGGTAATAAGAAATTAATAATTGAATATTTCACCACCAAAAAGAATTATAGCAAAGTAAAGACTCTTCATACAACGATATTAAATGAGCATGCTACTACTTACTACAAAACAAAGCGCCTATATTTTGAAACTCATGAAGAATAAATCATAGGAATATAAACAGTCTGTTTTGAAATTCAAAAAACAACCAATAAAGGTCAAGAGTATAGTGCTTCAAAACAATTAATAACATATGAACCCTGCATAAGGATAAAAGAGTCTTCTAGCTTAGAAATGGCCATTTCTGGGACTGTTTTAAATCAATATTTTTTTCTCCTACAAGGGATATCATAGAATCGAGATACCCTTAATTTGAACATCATGTGCAAGGTCATTCTGCATTCTGCATTTACTTAAGGAAGGAAAAAGCAGAAGGGCGAACAGCTGAATCATGCCCTTAGCCCTTTCTTATTTTCTTTCTAGGTGACAATGGCAGAATAATGCAGCAGGAATTGCCACTCTAAATGCTTAACAACTCAACACATCCTACATACACATAAAATTTACCTTTTCCCCCTTGGCGGTTTATTTACTTCATTAACAAGGCGTTGGCGAGCAGCATCCAACTCTTGAACGGTTCCTCCAAGAACTTCTATAGCTTCAGGGACCAGCAATAGAAGCCCACGTCGAACATGAACATTGCAGATCACAATCTACAAAAAAATTAAGCTTACAGTTAACTATGACGGGCATTTTTTGAGAAGAATATTCAGCATCAGTTTCCTTTCTCCACCTAGACCTTCTTTTACTGTTTATCCAGGACATCAACCTTATGAACTAGATTCCTGATAAAGTTTAAAACACCATGATCTCTCTATTAACTTAAAATCATCATGATGATATTTTGGCATACTGTTAAAGAGGCAATTGCTAGCAGCCTGGCATGTGTAGTCATGCAGTCAGGTGCCAGATGATTAAAAGGGAACGACTTACTATGAAAGCCTGAGAAAATGTGTTATTTCCTGAAAGATAATATATTGTTCTATTTAATCTGAGAAATTTTATATGACCATCATCAGAACTAACACTCACTATTATAAAAGGAATAATCTAAAATTATGACCATTTATATAGTCCACAGAAGATAAACCTTTAACCCTGCAGGAGCCAAGACTGAGAGATCCTTGATAGGCCTATATTCCATGCCAAAAACCCGCTGAACACCATCTGTCATAGATAGTTTGAGACACCTCTTGCTCCCAGGAGGTGCTTCCTGATACCTGTCTCTTAGAGGACAACTTATATTAACCATCTCATCTACCTGGAAAACGAATTGATTCACAGGGTAAGAATAAACTTCAACTGAAAAACCGATTCCAAGTAATTTATTAACTTCGTATCACGACGGTACAAGCACCAAGTCCTAGTTCACTAAAACTTTACAACGTGATGAATAATTCTGTACCATGAATGCTAAACTCTTAGGAGTTCAAAATTTTTATAAAAAACAAAAGCACACAAAATTAAGGTTACCTGCAGCACAAACGGTCCCGAGAGATCAACGAGATGCATGGAATCAACATTCGGAGGAAGCACACCTCCGCCAAAGTAATTCATGTCCGAGAACAAGAATTGTTCGAAGCACAGCTTCGCCATTGTCGCAACATCAAGGTCAAGTCCACGAACACAAGACTCCAACCACTCTCTCTTCAATCTCAATCCCATCCTCGAAAGACAATCACTCACCGGGCAACCGGAGCCCTCGTCGGAGCTCAACGGACGTGCGGGACGAGACTCGTACGAGAAATGTTCAGACTCGGGATCTGGAGGAGGAGGAGGTGCGTCGAGGTCGTCGGAGACGTCGATGAACTCGTCGTCGGAAATAGGAACGGGCTCTGGAATTAGAGTGCTAGGGTTAGCAACGGAAGGACGTTGCTCGGCGGCGGATTCCTGGAGATGAATGTCATTGTCCTCATCCTCGTCGGAGTAAGAGGAGAGGCGGAGGCGTCGCCTGGTCATAGCTCTGCGTTTTGAGAGTGTATGTTGCACTTGGAGCTGCTTTGTTTGGGAAGGAGGGAAACTGGCGGCATTTGTGTATGATTAAACGGGCCTGTAATTTACAAGACTGTTTAGATTTCGGTAAACGAATTGAATTTTAAATTCGTCAATCATGATAATAATAAAGAACTTTTTATGTTTTAATTAAATTATTTTTAATAAAAAGATATTTCTTAAAGGCCATAATCTTTTATATTATAAATTAACTTGATTGAATCTATTTATTTTATATTAAAAATAATTTTCAAAAGGCATCTAAAAAATATTTATTTTAAATAAATAAATAATTGAGTAAATATTAACTTGAATTTTGATATAGTTGATTTACGCTAGATATAGTCTCTTTATTATACAGGAATAAAGTTGCGTACTATCAGACCTCTCTAGATCTTGTTTTATTGTGAAATTTCGGACTGAATGTGATGACGATGATAATATAAAGTTGCTTCAAGATTTTTTATTGTTTTATATCAATATGAAAATTTTCTAATTTTAATTAAAATTGAACTTTTTAAAATTTAAAATTAGTCTTCTAAAATTATTTTTTGTTAAATAAAATAATCAGTAAATAAACCTTTTTTGTCTCTTACTTTATTTTTTGTAGACAGAATGTTTTGCATTTCGCAAAATAATTATTATCGATGAAAATTTTCAAAGAAATTTAACGATGACCATGTTTTTTTAACGCCATGACTAACCGAAGAGTTTGGTGCCTTTGAGTGAATACAATGATCTTGACCCGATGCTCTCCGCCGCCCAATCGGTCGGCAATTTGATAGAGGCATATTAACAAACACCGCCCAATCACCGTCGAGCCGCAAGTGGGAGGGTAATGTTAAACGGTGATTGGCAAATGAACATTGGAATCGACGACCAACACGTAGCGCAGAGGCTGGGCTATCTGCTCGTCGTTAATTGGTTTATACTAATTCCTGGTGGATTTTTGCAAAAGCAGACGCCACTAGAATGTGAATGGTTTGTTTCATCAGGGCCTCAGGCCATTGGACATTGGTTTGCTGTTTTTCTAGTGATATCTGTTTTTAAATGTGTCGCTCATCAACGGTAATCGTTCCAGAGGTGTACGCCCTCTCTATAAATTGTGGGGCTGTTTTGGTCATGTTCCAGACAAGATTGGAGTAGTATAGTAAGCAAGCAGAAGAAGTTTGAACATGAAGAGCCAAGCAGCGAAGTTGGGAGTGATGGTTATGGTTCTGGTGGTTGTGTTCATGGCTTTGGGTCCACAAACAGTGGAGGGAGCGTTTAGCATACAAATCAACCCATGCACACTTGCTCAGTGCGTAGCTGAATGCAAGAAAGTTCTGCATGAAAAGTATCTGAGTGCAACCTGTGCAACGGGGTCTCAAGGCAAGTTTTGTATTTGTCTGGGATGAGACCCGGACAAGATTGAATATTTGTGTGGTGTGGAGTGTTTTTCTAATAGTTTTGGTCTGATTTCCAGCAAGACTTCTGTAATCTTACTTACTGCAATACTATGTAAAAATCCAGACACTTGTACTGTCTTCAGCTTTGAAATGTAAGTAGTAAATATCTTTCCAGAATCAAGACCAGCTTGAAAGTGACTGCTATTTCTGTTCCATGATGAATTAACATAAAACCATAATTCTGAACAAAAATTTTACCACACGTTATAGTCATACTAAAATCAGTATCACATTCACAACAAAGGAAATAAGCAGCTTTGTCCCAGTGGGAGTAGGGTCTTATAAATGTAAAGAACGTTAAAGTGCCTTGTAGTTTTTTCTATGGTAAAAAAAAATTGAAGTCCTTAAAATTAAAGACTATGTAGGATCAAATTAAATACCGAATTTGGACTGTTAGCAGTTCATTAATACAAGGTAATAAGCAACTTGTGTCAAATACACCCATCCTAGGCTTAGGTAAGCAGATTGCTTCAAAATAGCAGGAAATTAAGCTTAAGTTGAACATTAGAATCCTATAAATGCTAGATCTACATTCTATTTCTCAACAGTAGAATGATCTAACTCCCACTGTAAGGTTTTGCACCACTATAATCCCTCCATTTAGGTATGCCAGAAGTAATTGCTGTTTGTATGACATCTATCCGCTCATCAATTAGAGATTCTTTTAATTCCTCCAGTTCGGCATACTCCTTTTCCATTGTAACTTCCAGATCATCAAAATGCTTTACTTTGTATTTCAGTTTCTTCAACTGATGATTCAGCCACAAAAAGAGCATGTATCAGTAGCCACTTCTAAATTATCTAACTTTTAACTCCATAAAATGAAGGTTGAAATGAAAAACATCCTTCTACCTGCGTCTCCAGTATGACTGCCATCAAATTCTCAATTTCTCGGTCTTCCTGATCAGCCAACAACTTAGCACGAGCAGCAGCTGATCCAAGAGCTGTTGCTACTGCAGCTCTAAGCCGCAAAGTTAAAGGTACATCATCCTGCATTTGGGATGTTTCTGTAGTATCTGAAAAAGATATAGATGAATGAAGAGACTGAATTTAAATAATATAGTAGGTAATCTTTAAAAACAAAAAAGGGAAAAATGGCATTTAAAGTGGGGAAAAAATGAGTCCATCTTGATTTATAGTGATCACGCAAGCATAATCCACAGTGTAGACAGCACTGCAGTGACTTTGTTTCTCAATACCACCTGGATCGAGGTGCAAAAATGCATTTACTATAATTACCTGCATGAGCAGGTCTCTCCTTCATCTCTGAATCTTCATAACGACAGGGTCTGAAAATATAAATTATAAATAATTAAAGACATGCCGGTAAACAAGTTAAAACCAGTAATCTTATTAACATTAGAGGAGACAATTTCATTTATACCTCTCTAATTCAGAATGGACATCCGAAGAACAAAACCTGTTGGTCAGGAAGTCTACTTCACCATCAAATATATCCCTTGGAAATGAGGTCTCATTACAAAGTGCTGCAACAGCAGCATCAGCTGCAGCAGCTGAGATATCATGATCAACCAAGGTCGAGATCAAAGCAACCTAAAGAAAGATAGGGAATTAGACAGAGTACATGGTAAAATGGAAAGTATGAATAGGAAGAAAAAACAAGAGTCATAATACTTTTGATGTAAAGGGATGAAGAACCCATATGTAGCCAAAATAGTATAAGAAACCCCCATTACTATAGAAGGTTCCCTTAAACTTTCTACAAAACAAAAACAGATCAATAGCCAAGTGATCACTTCATCCTACAAATTATTCATGCATTAGATCCTTGACACGATTGTCAACTAATTAAGATGAAAACAAAATTGAACAAGAGACACATTAAACATCTTCGCGCTTGACTTCGAGTAACTGATCATACCTGTTTCATCAAAGAACTACCCCCATCAGAAAGAGAAGCAACACATTGTCTTTTTGAAGGATGAGCCTCAGTCACCGAATCTCCATTTTGCTCAGTTTCATCCGTATTCTCATGCAATTCACCCTCACTCTTTACTTCTTGTATATGATCTGAAGGAGATAATGGAACTTGTTCAGTCCCATTTATCTTTCCACTCAATACACCGGAATTACCCCTTCCAGTCACAGACGTCAACAAAAAATCCCCAAATGGTAGCTCAATAAGCTTAGATATGCAATCTAGTTTAGTCTTAGTTTGGACACTTTGAGCAACAAGGTCCCAATTGTCCCCGTGCTTCAAAACAGACTCTAAAAGAAGCAAAATCTCGGCCTCGGTCCAAGCAGCTTCCTTCGAGCTGCTGTCAATAAATTTGAAATCATCCTTACTCTTGTTCTCTCCAAAGTTTCCATCTTTATAACATTTTACACATATCACGTAGTCACCCTGCTGAATGATGATTAGAATACTCCAAATAAGTGAAATAGGACGCAATAAGATACTATACAAGAATTTTCAGAATAATTCAATGAAAAGGTCTAATTTTTGAGGATACCTTATCGTGCTCGTATCTGCCTGAATCACAATTTCCACTGCAACTTCCACACAAAAGCCTCTTGGGCTTTGCCAAGTCACTATACACATCCGAATAAGAAGCCAATGGCGGCAACTTCACTCCATTCTCAACAACGTCGCCGACATGTCGGCGGGGCACCCAGATAGGCTTCAAAGAATTCGGGGTGGCCACGACTCGGACCCCATTCGGAGCCCCGTCTTCAACCCTAACGTTTCCCGACTCCTCGCTGTCCGGGTCATCATCTCGAGACGAAACTACGCCGAAGTTAATAAGTCCCCACTTCTCCAAGAAGCGAAACACCTTGTTGATCAAGTTAACGTCTCCAATTAACGACTTCCGAATCTCGGTGAACGTGAGCCTTCTAGAAGAATCTTCGCGGAACTTGTTGATGATGAAATCTCTGTATTCTTTGTAGACTTTGGGAGTTCTCGTTATGGACCTCCCGTCGAAGAACTCTTTCAATGCGCTCCTCTCCGTCTCGTGTATGTCGTCCCATGTAAACCAACCTAAAGGAACCAAATATCATAAACAATATAATAGAATATTTTTCCGAGAGAAACTATTTTCTGAGAAAACAATCAAAGAGAGAGAGAGAGAGGAGGTTACTTACTAGAGTAGCTGGGAATCGTGTAGAGGTCGAGTTCTGGTTCACAGGGTCGGGTCGGAACTGGATTCGGATTCTCCATCTCCAATCTAAGCCGAGTAGTTTAAGACTCTACTTGCGTGGAGCGGAATATAGGGTCTACGTATCTCACGTGACTGGCCATCTAAGTAAGAGTACGCTCACGTGACCGGCCAATTAGATTCTGAACTGAAGTCCTACGTTGTCGTATAGAGCAAAAAAAAATTGAATACAAGCGGGAGCAAAGAAGGACCTTGAGCTCGGTGTCTTTGACGGTGGTCCAAATAAACCGCTAAAGCCCGCTCTCTGTTTGGGAAAGGAAAATTTTGAACCCCCGCCCTTTTTTCCTCCAAAAATCCCCAATCTGAATCAAATTCGGTGTCCCTGATCCCTAGCATTTATTTGGTTTCTCCGAATTAGGGGTTTTCTTTGATTATCAATACTTGTTGTTTGGTTTCTTCTCGATTTGGTCGCGTGGTCCATGGCAAGCGAAACCCTAGAGGAAAAGAAACCAGAGGAGGAAGCAGCAGTTCCTGTGGAAGAGAAAGAGAAAGAGGAAGTGAAGCCTGAAGAAGAAGAAGAGAAGAAGACTCTAGAAGCTTCTTCGGATAAGAAAGATGTTGAGGTTGAGACTGAGCAAGTGAAAGAGAAGGAAATGAACGAGGAGGAGGAGGAAGAGGAGGAGGAGGGAGAGAGTGAAAAAGGCAAAGCTAAAGAGGCGGTTACGCCGAGCAGCGAGAGGCCTACTAGGGAAAGAAAGACGGTGGAGCGCTACTCCTCGCCTCAGGCCGGGAGATCCGCTACTAAGCCCCTGTCTATTCAGAAGGTCAGCTCCGTCTAGCCTACTGCTTCTTTGTTGTATTTTTATGGAATTTAGGTGTTGAATTTTGGAGTAGTAGTAATTTTCAAGCTTTTTGTTATTTCAGGGAACTGGCGCGCCTTTGAAGGACATCCCAAATGGTACTTTTCTCTTGCTTTCTTGAGTTTCTTTAAATTGTTGGTCCTGGAACTGATTGAAATGTCTAGTTTAATCTTAAATGGAGCAAAGAGATCCTCTTGTTTGCGTCTGAAATGAATATGTTAAAAGTCCACTTTATAGTAAGCATCACCGTGGGTGATTCTTGATGCAGGCTTGTAAAATTACTTGCTGTCAATATTTTTTATCTTATATGATATGATGGACATAGAGGAAGATCTTTTCCTGTTTCTACCTTTAATTTCCACTGTCATGAACCTCCTGATTTATTCAAGGTTTTCATCTTGCCAAATGAAAGAATTGAGCCCCTTATCATTCTGAGCTAGATATAGTATATTGGTGTACTTTAAGTTCTACCTGCTTTATACTCTCTTGTTTATCCTTTTGTATCTTATTAGTAACGATACAACTGCTAGAAGATGTGGAAGATGGATATTCTTGTGTAAATCTAGGGTAAACACAGTTGACATGAAGATTTCATATTATCTCTTGACACGAAGCATATATTTCCCCATTGAAGAGACTTAAAGATTTGTTTCTTTTCTCTTTGTTATTTACTAATTATGACTTTGTTGTGACAGCGGACTGGCTTTATTTTTTGTCTGATATTGTGAACTGTTTCAGTTGCTTTCAAGTTGTCCAAGAGAAAACCTGATGACAATCTGCAAATACTTCATACAATACTCTTTGGAAAGAAAGCTAAGGTGCTTGACCAGATCTATCTTTTGAATGGTTACCCTTGACTTTTTTCTCGTATCTCATTTTTTTAATATTCTTTTTACTCTGAACGTCATTTATTTGTTGCTTTCCTCTTTGATTTTCAACTATTGTTCTTTTTGCAGGTGCACAATCTGAAGAGGAACATAGGCCAGTTTTCAGGCTTTGTTTGGACTGAGAATGAGGTCTTCAACTAAGTGCTGAAAATTATTCATTTTTTAAATCTTCCTGTTTATGCATGTGATTTATGTCCATGAATTATGCTCACTTGAACTTTGCTGATTTGCACGATTATCAACCTAAGCTTTAACTATTTCTGGTGCTAAAAGTAATTCTTAATGCAGACTTCAAAACTTTTTGCAGGAAAAACAGAAGGCTAAAGTAAAGGAAAAGCTTGACAAGTGTGTTAAAGAAAAGTTGATGGACTTCTGTGATGTGCTTAATGTTCCGATAAATAAAGCCAATGTCAGAAAGGTCGGATCATGAAAAATATCTGGATGTTTCAATTTCATTATAATTAGAATCTAATTTCATCTTGAATTTATTGGTTGTTATTGGCATATCTTTTCAGGAAGAACTCACTGTAAAGATATTCGAGTTTTTAGAATCCCCACATCCTACAACTGACCTCTTACTTGCTGAGAAGGAACAGGTTTCCCGTTCTTAACTTTTTTTCTAGTTGCAAAGTGTCACAGTTTTCTGGTTTTAAAAAAATAGTGATAGATGTTGCTGATTTGATTTCAGAAGGGTAAGAAGCGAAAGGTTTCTTCTGGCAAAGGTGGGATTTCTGGAGAGGCATCAGTTACACCAGCCAAGGTTTGTGTCCTGTGGAATTGCCCTTGCATTGTGAAGCCTTTTATTTTGTTAGTAAATTATGAAAGGTTATGTTTGGAATGCACGTGAACCAGATTTTTTAACTCTGAAACTTTAGTTTTTTCTTAATATAATGACATGTTGGTGTTTGGAGAAAGGTGCTTTCCTATGTTTATGCTAGGTGTTTAAACTTGATGTTCCTTACGGCATTCTAAATGAAGAAGAAAATTGTTGGGCAGAAGATACTGTGTTATGGATAGAAGTCCTTATGTTTGTATTCTTGACATTTCTTAACCATGGTTTCCTCAGGATTCTCGAAATCTGAATCACTGTTGCATTGTTGTGACTGTGCATTAAATTTCCAACTACATCTTAGAATTGTGTGAGTTTATGTTTGTTCTGAATTAGTTAAGAAGGTTCTCATAGTATTTATTTTTCTTTTTTTTTGTATTTTTCATTTTATTGTTGCTGTCCAGTTATGCTGTTATTTTTTACTTTGTAGGGATTACTCTTAATGATAATCATTTGATTTTATTACAACTATCTTTAGATATTGGATCATTGATGTTGTAAGTCTTTTTTGGGTGGTTGAATCTTCAATATATTTTGTGTCTTACTGTTATGTAGAAAAAGAAACTAGCAATCCCATCCTCCACTGAAAAAAGAAAGAACTTGTCAAAGGGTGAGGATGAAGATAAATTTGAATCTCCCGATGCTAAAGATGAGGATGAAGATGAGGATGGCAATGATTTGTCTGAAAAAGATGGGAGTGATCATGAGGGTAGCAAATCAGAGGAAGAGAAAAATCAACCAAAGGAGCAAATGTCTACCAAGAAGACTAAAGCTGGGAAAACTGAGGAGAGTTCAGTTGTTAAAAGAAAGGACAAATCTACACCTGCAAAGAACACCACTGCGAAGCCTGTTAAAAGTTCTTCAAAATCTACCAAAATGTCTTCTGGCTCATCTTCAAAACGAAGAGTTAAAGATACGGATGGAACTTCTGGATCTGTTTCTAAGACAAAGGGGTCTTCATCTAAGAAGCTGAAGGTTGAAAAGGAAAGAACTAAAGAACAGAGTGCCTCCACCAAGGACAAAACAGCTAGCAAGAAAGAGTCAGGCAAGTCACCAGCAAGGGGTTCTGTGAAAGATCAAGGTGAATTCATCTCATTCTCTTTTTGCAGATGTTCTAGTGCTTTGTGTTTGATAAACCAGATTAGGGCTTTGTTTGTCTAATGCTTATAGGTTTTATCTATTTGCTTTTTTCTATACTTGCTTTTTTTAAAACTTTTGACATTTTATTCATTATCTGGTAGTCAACACCTTAGTTTTTATAAAGTTGGGAAAGAAATACTTGGTAGTACCAAAATTGGTAAAATGGAAAGTTGAATAACAATAAAAGGATGCTTGAACTGGAGAACAAGGTGTATTCAAGCCTTAAGAAAGTAGTGGTTTTCTTAGTGCTTGATTGCAGGCATTAAAGCCATTCAGTGCACTTATTGTACTAATAAAAATTCAATCCAGAGTTTTTCACATGAGGTTGTTTGCAACATCTAATGGGGAATAAGTTTGGATTATAGTGTTTTTTTTTCCCCTTAGAAAATAATGTGGTTCATGTGATTATGGTTTTCCTTGAGTTTGGATATAGTTTTTCCTGATGCAGTCTTCAACAAAGATTAGTCATTGACTGGTGATGGTCTCATGTAGTGTATTAGTTTTTCATTCTAGTTTTTAAGAAGTGTAGTTAAATTTTCTGCCTTAAAACATCCTGTCTTTGTATTCATTACATTATCAATCATGCAATGCATATTGATCATATGATTATGTCTTCTGCCTTCCAATGTGGTAAAATAAGGCAAAGCCAAATCTAGCAAGAAGACCAAGGCAGAACCCACCAGAGAGGAGATGCATGCTGTTGTTGTGGATATTCTGAAGGAAGTAGATTTCAATACTGTAAGTGCATGTTGCATGGTTTGGATCAATGCTCAAGGTTTAGTATAGGTCCGTTATTTCTAAATGATTTTTCTGTCAATCCGCAGGCAACTTTATCTGATATTCTCAGACAACTTGGTATGTTTAATGGCTTATCTTTTTTCTATGGCACACAACTCTTGTGGTTTGATTCATGTTCACTAATCATACCTGTATATTCTTGTTTAGGTACTCACTTCAGTGTGGACCTAATGCATAGAAAAGCAGAGGTTAAAGATATAATCACGGAGGTGATAAATAACATGTCCGATGAAGATGATGAAGGGGAAGGGGAAGAAGCTGAAGAGAACGCTGAGGCTGATGATGATGCAGACAAGGATGGTGATGGAGATGATGATGCGTAATCAATCTTAATCAGAAGGTTACTTTTGAGCCTTATACATGAATTGTGGTGTACTATGCAGACAGGATCTCCCAGGAGTGTTTCAACACTGTACCTGTTGATGATATACCAGGATCGCCATTTGGATCTAATGACGATTTCCAGATTAAAA
Organism: Erythroxylum incrassatum; assembly: GCA_026546855.1. Classification (NCBI taxonomy): domain Eukaryota; kingdom Viridiplantae; phylum Streptophyta; class Magnoliopsida; order Malpighiales; family Erythroxylaceae; genus Erythroxylum; species Erythroxylum incrassatum. Next base: position 31,141,194 of record JANVCL010000006.1, read on the forward strand.
AAAGAAACACACAACTGAGTTTGTTTGTACCATACTAGTGCTCAAATCAAGTGCTTACTTACCTGACCTTAAGTAGATATTTATGCAGTTCCGCCACCCCTTTTGTTAGCCCTTTTAGATGTAATTGTTGACTGCCTTTTTTAACAAATGAGTAGAAATCAATTTTCTTGATTCAACATTAGGTGTAAATATTTGTTCGCAACTACTTTTAAGGCTTCAAAGTTGTAATTTCATTGGTTCACAGCAGAAATTTCTAATGTAGAGATTGTAGCTTACGTTGCTTGTAGACGGCGTACATTTGGCGTACAGCATTACGTGGGAGGGCAGGCTGTGTCGCACTTGGTAATTTGCCCATCTTTGGCTGTTGAGGTTGTCTACCTACTCAATGAGCAATACTCTGATTGCATTCGACTGTTATGTTAATTCGTAAGACATTACAAGTTTCGATCCTTGAGTCAACCATATCCTTATTAAATTTCCTGCCAAAGTTTGCTGCTACAGTTCCTTAATTACAGCTAAATTGTGGTGCACAAGAAAAGAGAGTTAGGCTTTCTAAACATGCCTCTCCAATCAAAAGTGTAGTATCTAGTTGTAAAATACAACACGCGTATTTGGACTCGGAATAATGGAACAGAAAATGTAAATGATCCATCTTTGTGAGAATCCCTGTACAGATTTTGATCAGACTGTCACTTAAAGTAAGGTGAAGAAGTTTTAACTAGCAGGGCAGTATATATATTATTAAATTCACTTCCTCCTTTGCACAAGATATAGCTACAGGTTAAACAAAAACTGTAGGAAAAGTTGGTTTCTTGAATGCCATTTTGTAGTAATCATCTTCCCCGTAAGTAACTTACTTGAATACCATGTTGTAGTAAACATCTTGCCCCTAAGTAACTTACTAACTTTCGGCCTCAGAAAAATAATTTGTATTGGACTGTAGCTAAGAGGGGATCAACTATGCCTTAATCTATAATTGAATATGGCATGGACCAAATGCAATTATTGTTTAAGAAAGATTATGATAAAAAAACATCAAGTAATCAAAATTTGGACGCCAACCCTACCAACTAATATTAGATTTGCTCTACACTACTTTCAGGAATTGCTGGCTGCAGGTAATGTTTTGGTTCTTCGGCCAGTAGCCTACCCCAACCCATATGACACCTTCTGTTGATATTACAGAGAAGACAAAATGTTCAAATCAAAGGGTAAACGAAAAGAATCTGTTTTCTCTTCTGATTTTGGATACGTTCCTCCATTAAAACAACCTTACGTATGATTGTTTCAAACAGTACTCTCCACCTGTCACTGTCATGTTTGTAGCATTTTGTTAACCAAAACTCACGGTTGTCCAATTGCTGGCCTATCTCTTCCTATATAACTTCACTTACTTTTCTCAAAATCTGTACCAAGGATCTTTGTTTCTCTGCTGCTCATTTGTCTGCAATTCTATATTGCTGTGCTTGAAGGTGTGCTTCCTGCTAATTATTGTCACTTTGTTTCTCTGCCAATAGCATCATTTGTTATTTTACCAAAATAACTCTTTCCTTTGTGGGCAGGATTCAATTAGTGTCTTTACTTTCCAATGGCACCTGAAAGCAGTAAGGCCTTGCAGCTTACAGTTAAGCAAGAAGAACCAACTCTTGTGACTCCTGCAGAGGAGACAGAAAAGGGTCTTTATTTCCTCTCGAACCTTGACCAAAACATTGCGGTGATAGTTAGAACCATTTACTGCTTCAAAGCTGATGACAAAGGAAATGAGGATGCTGTGGATGTTATCAAGAATGCATTGTCAAAAGTTCTTGTTCATTATTATCCACTTGCAGGTCGGTTAACAATTAGCACAGAAGGGAAGCTTATAGTTGATTGCACTGGAGAGGGTGCAGTGTTTGTGGAAGCTGAAGCTGATTGTACAATAGAACAATTAGGAGACTTGACAAAACCTGACCCTGCGACACTTGGGAAATTGGTTTACGACATCCCTGGTGCTCAAAACATACTGCAGATTCCTCCTCTGGTGGCTCAGGTATGCGAATTCTGTGGCACTGATTCTCAATCGTATTGATGGTGATGACTTGGGTTATATCGACTCTAAGCAGGTCTAGTTCGACTCTAAACAGGTCTATTTTGAAATTGAAATTGGTTTCTTAGAAAATTGCAATCATTCGCGGTATACATTGGAACAAGTTTGTGATAATTTAAAACAATAGGAAGAATGGTTTAAAACTATGCAACAGAAACAGATATTCTTTTCAGTTCTTATGGTATTTGGCAAGTTTCTTTTTCAATTCTTTTAACCTGAACAGAATGATCATAGTTGAATGCCAGAAGTCTGTTTTTAAGAACAGGAAAGACTATGCCATTTCTTGCTTTCTATTCAATATAAAGCTTCATTTTTAGCAGATATGAACTTGGTCGATCACGCTTGTAAGGATAGAGCAATAGTATCAGGTCCAACATGGCATTTTCGTTTCACAGATATTGTTAATTTCAACAGAGTTCTCAGGACAAGCACATGTTTTTCGTATGGTAGAGCATATATATAGTTGGCAAGACTGAATTTTCTATTTGGGATTTCGTCAAAATTTAACCTTGCTTCACAGGTAACGAAATTCAAATTAGGAGGATTTGTTCTTGGCTTGTGTATGAACCACTGTATGTTCGATGGAATCGGTGCCATGGAATTTGTGAACTCCTGGGGCGAAACTGCCAGGGGCTTGCCGCTGACCGTCCCTCCGTTCCTGGATAGAAACTTACTGAAAGTCCGTAACCCGCCTAAGATAGAGTTTCCACACCATGAGTTCGCGGAGATTGAGGACATATCGAAAACAAGCAAGCTTTATGAAGAAGAAATGCAGTACAGGGCCTTCTGTTTTGATCCTGAGAAGCTTGAAAAGCTCAAGAGAAAGGCCATAGAAGATGGAGTTTTAACCAAGTGCACAACATTTGAGGCTCTTTCAGCCTTTGTCTGGAGAGCTAGATGTCAAGCACTAAGAATGGTGCCTGATCAACAGACAAAACTGCTGTTTGCAGTAGATGGAAGGGCTAAATTTGTGCCACCATTACCAGAAGGATATTGCGGTAATGGAATTGTCCTAGCAAATGCTGTGTGCAAAGCAGGAGAGATACTAGAGAATTCACTATCCTTTGCAGTAGGGCTAGTTCATGATGCAGTTAAAATGGTTAATGACGATTACATGAGATCAGCCGTTGATTATTTTGAGGTCACAAGAGCTAGGCCTTCTCTTGCTGCAACTCTTTTGATCACAACTTGGTCTAAGTTGTCCTTCCACATCACAGACTTTGGATGGGGAGAACCTATTTCATCAGGGCCTGTGGCTTTGCCTGAGAAGGAAGTAGTTCTATTCCTGTCTCATGGTAAAGAGAGGAAAAGCATAAATTTGCTTCTGGGTTTGCCAGCTTCTGCCATGGAAGTTTTTGAAGGATTAATGCAGATTTAAACCATTGAAACATCCATTGATTTGTTGGTACTCCCGCGGAAGTCTTTATGGATTTTCTTTATTGAAGTGAATTCTGTATTTTGTATTGCTAAAAAGAAGTATGGTTTTCAGCGGTAAAGGAAAGGAGCTACTGAGACAATTCCGTACATAATGAGAATGATTCTTGGAGGGGATATGTCAGATGATGGAATGAAATTCTTGTTTCCCAGAATCTCTATTCCTTTCTCCGCTAGTTATGTAACATGTCAGTGATCTTATATTCATCGATTGAATAAAACAAGAATAATAGCATCTGAATCTGAATCTGGTATTGGTTTTCCCCGTATTAAAACTTGAATCGTCACAAATTCCTATTCAGTGTTTGAAGAACAGACAATGAAGAGAAAAGCGCTTTCAACTTTCTACCAACTCTACCACTTACACTTCTCTTTTCCAATTTCTTATCTAGAAATTCTATGCACCATCTTCCAAATCAAAGTTGAAGAAACTCAAAGCAGAGCAACATTTCCAAGTCAACATTTATAATCTCAAGTATATGAAAACGTCATATCAAGCTGACACTGAGGTTTCAAAGTCATGTGGAACTGCATCTCCCGGTTCTTGGTTTCAAACTCACCCATAAATGAAGATTGACAATATGGGCACAAGGGTCTGAGAGATATCAATCTAATGATAAGTAATTATTGGAAACCCTAATTGTATTGAGTACTTCAAGAAGAAAAGATACTCCCTCTGATTCATAATAAGTGTCGTTTTAGAGAAATTTTAATTATTCAAAATAAGTGTCGTTTGTGACTTTTTATGCATATTTATAATTTTACTTCTAAAATTACCCTTTAATTTCTCTCACTTCTTAATTACACAGATTATATTTTTAAGGTACTTTAACATGTAATTAATAAGAGTATATTAGATATTTCATTAACTTTCTTAATAAACGTGTATTTCTCTAAAACGACTCTTATTATGAATCGGATGGAGTAATAAATACTCCTTTAAGTCTTCCATTTGTTCTATTATCGAGTTGAATTGTATTGTTCAAAAAGATTAACTTTTTACAAGAGAGATATATCATCCAACACACATGAAAAAATAACAAATGCTGCAGATTGGCTAGCAAATTATGCTAAAAATTTCATTTTTAGTATCTATTGGTACCCAAACCCGCCTGAGGGTTGCTCTTTTATCCTCCTAGAGGAGTCGTGTTTCTCTGTATTGTAGCTTAGTTTTCGTATACCTCTCCAATAGAGTAAAAAAATTACAAATGCTGTGGTTCTGATTCACATTTCTCTACGTGGTTGACTCTTGCTTGTCTTTTCTTCTCTACTCTTCTCTCGCCATACATATATATGAAAAAGATTTTTTTTATATAAAAAGGACGCCGTGAACGACAAGAAAGAGATTGAGACTACGGTGCCTTCTGATCGGATGAAGAACAGAAAAGGAAGCTTTGGCTTTTTCCAGCGGGGTTGCACGAGAACTTTATTGTGAAAAGCTGTTTACACGCAACAATCTAAAGATAAGTCGTTATTATATCTAAGGTGTTTGATTTTCGTGTAGACATGGGACCTAAGCTGTGGCGTCATAATGACGGGGCGAATACTTAATCTCAAGGGAAAAAAAATTGTTGACGATTATCCCAATCACAATTATTATTATGTCGTCCATGGAAGAATCTTTCATTCGAACAAAATTATAGAGTCATATCTTATTCATTGAACTTGTTTGTAAACTTTTTTTTGAATAAAAGCTCTTATTTAAGGTTATGAGGTGGAAATGAACAGAATTTAGTGCAAAAACTCAAAATGTAAGGGAGGAGCGAGTTTCAGCAATGAGAGGGAGAAGAAGGAGAGAGTTATAGCAGAATACATTAAAGATGATTTTGGAAGTGTCTATGTCGTATGGTGTAGGTGAAAGATGAGTTTAAGGACACTTGTTAAGTGTCTAAGCCAGCTACATATCCACTCCTTAGGCTGCCAAATGGCACTTAATTCTTTTGTCATTTGTTACTCAATTCTCTAATTTATTGGTCACTCAAGTCTATTTTCATATGTCACTCATTTTATTGACTTAATGATCTTAAATTTTCACATGTCAATTTATCTTGCTACTTAAAATTTGTTGGGTTTTCTATTGATTTCCTGTTATCTTTAATAACCAAGACTGATAAACTTTGTCAATTTTGCAAATGTAGTAAGATTGCAGAAAAGTAAAGAGACAGATTTTACTTGGTTCGATAGCCAAGAACTATCTACATCCAAGGTTCCCACATGCAGTGGTGGAGGAATTCACTATGAAGAATCAAGAGAAGAGAACCAGATACAGAGATGAGTCTAATTTTACACTTGCAAAGAGCCTCACCAAGAAACCCTCTTAGTACCCACAGGTGTACCCTAGCAATCTCTGAATATTTTATCTACTCTCTTTTTCACTTTCAACTACTGGATACGATGAACAATTGAAGACTGAATTTTTTTCCTGTATGTTGTTCTGTGTCTGAAGCTTCTGTATTGCTTTTATACTTGATGAGGAAGAAGATGACTTTCGGATGCTCCAAGTTGATGTGTCTCACGTGCCTCCCATATGATCACTTAAGTAGCCTCATGATGCTCTGCGTTTTGGTGTAGGCTTTATGTTGAATTTATTAGCTTATCTTGTGTCAAGATACTACTGCTTTGTGTGTTGATGACAGCTATGTTGTGTTTGCCTTTGACTGTGTATTGTTGTTCAATGGCTTGTGTCTTTGACTTGAATGTCACGTGGGTTGTCTTTATTCACTAGGCACTTATGTTTTTGCTTTAGCTGAAACTCAAACCTTCGAGAGCCTTTCTTGTCTCCTTCTTCAACATTACAGACACCATCTTCTTAGCTTCTTCACATCTTTTGTTGCTTCTTCTTATGGATTGATAGAGAATCAGTGATCTTTTCTCACATCTTTTCCCTCCTTCTCCATTAATCCATACCTAGAACCCTTCATTTGTAAGTGAAACACACAAAAAACCCGACAACCCTAGCTTTCCTAAATTTGTTAGATCTGCTGAAATCAACCCCTATTTCATGCGGTTTCCCTCCTATTTCACCAATCATAGCTGAAATTGAAAAAACCCTAAGCAAAAATCCCCAAATCCGGAAAACCTCCAAATACCGAAACCCTAATTCTACCCCTTGTGAGATCTGCTGGTTCTGACTTCGGTATCATGGGGCTTCCTTGATCTGTAAGTAATCCCTGAAAAAATTAAACTTCTTTTGTTTTAGAATTTTTGTACTGAAATCAGAAAGTTTTTTCTCACCTTGTATTTTTTTCAGATTGAAGGTTCCTTTGGAGATTTGATCTCTAACGAAATGCAGAGGCACATCAATGTGCTTGGATTGTTTATGGAGGACTGGATCGCGACTCAGGTACCATGCACTTTGACTATCCGTATATAGTACTGGTATTGATATTTCTGTGTTAATTTCCCTTAATATTCCTAATAGCTATGCTAGTTCCTTTACCTCTTCAGTAATTGCATAGTATTCTACTTCTGTGGTAGATAGGCTTACAACTTACTGTTGTTGTGATTTCCAATATATTGTGTTTGCTGAAAGTGTGAATATGTATGCTGAAATTGACTTCCTATAGTGTCTTTATCTGTTGCATAATCAGCATCCACATAGTCATTTAGAGTCAGATACTTGCATTTGTTTAGATCTGTTTTTGTAAAACATAAACCATAGTTCACTGTTCCAGATATATATCTGAGAATATTCTTAAGCCTTTGCCAGTGTTCTAAACCTGAATTGGCCATGAACTTACTTAGGATACTTATAGCATAGGCTAGATTAGGCTTTGTGCATAGCATAAGGTACATTAGACATCCAACACCTACATCATAGGGATAGCTAGTCATGGCTTTCTTTTCCTCCTCTATCTTAGGACACTTGTTAGAAACCATCTGCAAGTGTAATCCTAGAGGTATTGTACTAGATTTGGCTTGATCCATATTGAATTGAGTTAGGATCTTCCTTATGTAATTCCTCTGGACAAGCCAAAGCTTTCCTTCCCTCCTCTTTCTGATTATCTGCATTCCTAAGAGCTTCTGAGTTTCCCCTAGGTCTTTCATTTCAAAGTGAGAGCACAATTCTGCCTTAACCTCTTGAATTTTATTCAAGTCCTTCCCTTTGATGATAAGATCATCTACATAGACTAACATAAACACTGCTTCAGTCAACCCTAGATTCTTGCAATATAAGCAGTAATCATATGAACTTCTAATGAAGTTCATGCTAGTAACAACCTCATGGAACTTCTTGTTCCATTTTCTAGGTACTAAAGTCCAAGTGTTATTCTTCATTAATGAAGAATATTCCTTCTTACAGGCTTCTTTCCAATTTTTAGCATCCTTGCTTCTCATGGATTCATCATAGGTTTTTGGAGCCTTGTTTTCGACTTTTTCAGCCATGGAATATGCAAATTCAATCATATCTAATTCAGTGTACCTTCTTTTAGGTATGCTGATTCTTGGTTGCCAATACCTTGTGAGTTGGTAGGCTTGTAGGTTCTCTTGAATATCATCTAAAGGTGGGTTTAAGGCTTCTCCTTCTCCTTCACCCTCAACTTCAGCCTCTTTCCTCTTTTCTTCATACTGTGCTATGCCTTCTGGAGGCTCCACAGTTTCTAATTGTGAACCACTATCTTGTTCAGATTCTGGTGGTACAAAAAAGTGGGCTGCTTGGTTTAATGCTCCTAAATTCTCCTAAATATCACTTTGGAGATCAGAGTTTTCTTCAGGTATTAAACCTTGCCTGGAGAGATGATGCAGGCTTTTATTGTCGGCATGAACCAACCTTGCAGTTTCTGTTGGTTCAGGGTTTCTAATTTCTGAAATTTAATTAATTTCAGTTGTGTCTATTACATAGTATAGGCCACCCCTCTTCACTCCTCTAATGATGACTTCCCCATCCCTTAGGATTTCTCTAAGTCCATCTTTGGATCTGATCTGAAAGCCTTGCTTATCAAGCAAGCTTTTCGAGATTAGATTTCTCCTTATTCCAGGCACAAGTCTGACATTGCTTAGGATCTTTCTTTTTCCATCAAACATGTTGATGGAAACCCTTCCTATGCCCTCTATCTTTTGCTGCCCAGAATTTGCCATTTTAACCTTGGTAGTGACTGGTTCAAATGTAGTGAACTAGTCCCTATGAGGTGTAACATGCATAGTACACCCTGAATCAAATATCCACTCTCT